>OY755175.1:4539709-4811360 GCA_963576735.1 Bedellia somnulentella | reverse complement strand
TCTACCTTTTCAGATAGAATGCAAATGTTGAAAACGCCTAACTATCACATAATTTAATGTTTTTTGACATGAATTCCTCATGTGGGGATTATTACTCATAAATAAAAGATGTTATTAAAGGAAAGAAAAATTTCGACACTGGACTTTTATTTATGAGTAATAATCCCCACATGAGGAATTCATGTCAAAAAACATTAAATTATGTGATAGTTAGGCGTTTCCAACATTTGCATTCTATCTGAAAAGGTAGACAAGTGGCCGTCCGAATTAGTTAAAATTCGGAGGTAGGAAACGCAAACACTACTTGAACGTGTAAAAAAGAAACAAAGGATAGAGAAATTTCGCGCTGGATGCCAACTGACACTGTGGCTCAGTTGGTAGAGCGACGGGGGCGTATACCCGAAGGTCGCGGGTTCAAACCCCGCCAGTGTCGAAATTTTTCTTTCCTTTAATAACATCTTTTATTTATGAGTAATAATCCCCACATGAGGAATTCATGTCAAAAAACATTAAATTATGTGATAGTTAGGCGTTTCCAACATTTGCATTCTATCTGAAAAGGTAGACAAGTGGCCGTCCGAATTAGTTAAAATTCGGAGGTAGGAAACGCAAACACTACTTGAACGTGTAAAAAAGAAACAAAGGATAGAGAAATTTCGCGCTGGATGCCAACTGACACTGTGGCTCAGTTGGTAGAGCGACGGGGGCGTATACCCGAAGGTCGCGGGTTCAAACCCCGCCAGTGTCGAAATTTTTCTTTCCTTTAATAACATCTTTTATTTATGAGTAATAATCCCCACATGAGGAATTCATGTCAAAAAACATTAAATTATGTGATAGTTAGGCGTTTCCAACATTTGCATTCTATCTGAAAAGGTAGACAAGTGGCCGTCCGAATTAGTTAAAATTCGGAGGTAGGAAACGCAAACACTACTTGAACGTGTAAATAAGAAACAAAGGATAGAGAAATTTCGCGCTGGATGCCAACTGACACTGTGGCTCAGTTGGTAGAGCGACGGGGGCGTATACCCGAAGGTCGCGGGTTCAAACCCCGCCAGTGTCGAAATTTTTCTTTCCTTTAATAACATCTTTTATTTATGAGTAATAATCCCCACATGAGGAATTCATGTCAAAAAACATTAAATAATTAAGATAGACAAAATAATTAAAATTTACATAATTTTATATCATATAGGTAAATATATATAATTAATAGGACACTGACAATCGCATAATCTGACTTGTCTTTGTTATATATTTTTGCTGCAAAAACACTGCTGAAAAAAAACAATATATGTTAAGTAATGGCATTTCCAAAGGTTTATGCCGTACATCATCTAAGAGATAAAAGACAAAGAGAGATGCTCTTTAAAAATCATCAATTTTGTCATCTGGGGTCCAAAGTGACGACATGAACTTTGGCCTAAACAGTTTATGTAGTTGAGCACACGCAGGCAAAGATTATTGCAGCTTTGGACGATTATACTGTCACACGAGTCACACGACTAAGTGCGGCGACGTCACAATCGTCTTGGTCAATATTGGTCTGAATACTGATTATTTGTTGATGATAAGTATTACTATCTTTGTTTATGTTAGTGTTTCCATTCCGTTAGCAATTTTATGTAGCGCGGGTCATTATGCTGCGCAATGGACGTAAATGTCGTGGTTTAAATAATATAAAACTGTGATGGGTTTCAAACCACATCGCCCAAAATCACTTTTTGATATAAAAAGCCTCTACGTCTCTTACAAACACCCATGGGAGAAAACGGCTAAGTGCTATTCTGCCGATACTAAACAGCTAATAAAATGACGTGTATCTTTATATATTTTTGACCAGCGTATAATCACAAGTGCGCTAAGGCCATTGATAAAGTTGCACTGAGCCACACTAAAGAAATAAAATGTTGCAAACGAGCGGACAAAGAAATAGTGTTCTCTCCATACACTATAGAAAAGACGGTAAAGTTAAAGGCACCTCTAACCTGGTGTTCAAGATACCCTATGTAAACGTTCACGCCGATTATCCCCGAAGGGGTTGGCAGAGGTACCAATACTTCTGAACTCACATGGCAAGCGCCATCTAGTTTCCAGAGAAGATACCCACGTTTTGCTTAGACAGTGTACTCACGTGATAGGGGGCAGGCCTATCGCCGTTTTGTACGAATACACTGTCACATGACTAAGTACAACTCAGCCATGTGGGTTTCCTCACGATGTTTTCCCTCACCGTTAACAACCATGATAAATTAACCACACATATGACTTTAGAAAAGACAAATTGGTGTAGGCCCGTCCCAGGATTGGAACTCACGCCCTTCTGTTTTCGGGCGGGTGTTCTACCCACTGGACTATCATGTCGCTACCCTATGTGTAAACTGAAATATATACCTATATATGCTAAGGTCAAACTTAGGTAATATCTACAGTGTACTTAGACTGTCACGTGACCAAGAATAATATCAGTAATTGCAGCAGGGTGCACAAACTGTAGGAGTACATTTAACTTTAAGTAAACCAGCTGCCGTAGAATGAGGATTGTGAAAGCGAGATGAGAAGTGAGAAACTGACAGATTATATATAGAAAATATGTCTAGTCAACGTGACAAACTTGCTCTCACATGACTCTTGTCATGTTACCTATAAAGTAAGGGGATTGAGGATACCATACCATATCTCAAGTCGTTTATCCTTTTTTATTGCGATTACAACGGTTTTGTATTTTTTTATTTCAAGGTACAATGCATAGCAATGACTTATTGGACTCTGGAAGTGACGGATGCCATACATCTGAGTCTAAACGCAATGCGCAAATACTGGGACAAGTGCAACTTCCAAATATCCAAGATTGTTGACTTGGTGCGAGGAGAGCTGAGCTTGCAGAACAGGATTACTTTGGGTAATTAAATTGTATTCTTTTTTTCATAAAACTCACATGTAAAATTGGCAATGAGTTAATCCGTTATCACGTGTAAATGGAAGGGTTGAGATAAGAGTTTGTGCTCTGAATTTTGAATTTGGAAGATATTCTAATATCAGACAATAACGACCAAGGCCATCTTAAATTAATTTTCGCTCATTTTAGATTGCTTACCTTACCTTGCAAAGAAAATCTGTATAAACAATTTCAATGAACCCGTATTCTTCTTGATATAATTTGTTTAACAAAACTAATAATGCAGACTAGTGATAATTATAATGAAAGAATACAATTTTATTGTATTTTTCATCAGTAATCGTCATCGCCTCCGTGGCGCAATTGGCTAGCGCGTTCGGCTGTTAACCGAAAGGTTGGTGGTTCGAGCCCACCCGGGGGCGGATTTTTTAAATTAATTTTTATTCATGGTTACCTTCTTTTTTTAATTAAAAATATTTAATGTTTTAGAATGTCACTTATTTATTTGTTTCTGTGGGTGTTGTTAAAGACGACTGAGGGTTCGGACTTTTTAATTGATTGTTGGGCGATGTGGTTGACCCATCAGCAACAATCCTTTACTACATTCTTTATTCCACTGAACTTCCAAGAAGAAGTAATTTTTAATTTTAAAGCTCTGTTTACCCCTTCTTGCGATCTAAAGCCCTAAGTATTAGTTGCTACAGCAGCGGCAACTACAGCTACATCATCTGGGAAAAAATAAGTATAACTATTACGGTCCATGACTGACATACCAAAGTTTTAGTAATAGGGTGGGTCCCCACCCGTTTGACTTGTTTATAATTTTGGATATTTCAGGTGCTCTCGTGGTGTTAGACGTACATGCTAGAGATGTACTAATGGTGCTCATCGAGTGTAATGTAAGACAAGATAATGATTTCAATTGGCTGTCACAGATCAGATACTACTGGGAGGTGAGTGGCAGTTTTATATCATAATATATCCCATCTGAGTTTTAGGTTATTTAAATGAAAAATTAGCTTTTGCCCGCGGTTATCTCACTTATAAAGCTTAGATTTTTTCATACAAAAGGATTTTCTCGCAAAGTCAAGATCCCGTGGGAATTTCGGGAATTCCTTTCTTAGTGCACCTCTACGGTAACTAAACTACGTCCCTTCCAAATTTTAAATGCCTACGTTTAGGCGTTTAGGCTGTGCGTTGATATGTCAGTCAGTCAATCAATTTCTTCTTTTATATATTAGATAAAATAGCATGTTTTAAAAGATTGATGGAAGTAAACGAACCTAGAGAGGTGTACGAGTGGCGATCGATAGTCTCTGCCTACCCCAATAGCGTCAGTATAGGTATGTTTTATATTACGATTGTAGATCCGACATTGAAGAACTTTATTTTTCTAAGGTAAATGATTTGTAAACGATCTCTGATAAACGTCTACTATATATTATGACGACGCGCTACCAGTACACAATGACGCGCACTACATAGAAACGCTGACAGTGTAGTATGTATCACATTCCACAGCTACACGTAACCAGTCAATATACTTCACACTCGTATCATCAAGACTTGCCATACAATTTCTACATTGCAGTAGCGAATTTTCTACGAATGATAGCTTAAATACAAGTTCCTTCTGATGGAAGATCTTCGACTTTCCTCCAGAGCATAATGTGAAATTTGGCGTATATTTTTCCATAAATATTTTTCGTCCAATCTCATAATGTTATATTGAAGGGCGATTATTTTTAATAGTATTTCCCGCGTTGCACTTTTATAACAAAAGTACTATAGATTTCTCTAAGATCTTCTAAGAACGTTTTATTTAAGAATATACATAATAAACTAAGTATCAATAAATCAGGAACAAGAAGAAGACCAGTCCATGCAAATAGCGACGAGGATGATAAACTCGACGCTGCAGTACGGGTACGAGTACCTGGGCAACACCGGCCGGCTGGTCGTGACGCCGCTCACTGACCGCTGCTTCCGGACACTGTTTGGGGCGCTGCATCTGCATTTAGGTATGTGGTACTACTTCGTTAAGTAACTATATATACATACATACATACATATACTCACGGCTATAAATCCCTAGAAGGGGTAGCCAGAGCTAAGGAATTAGAAATTCCTCAGCCACTTTTGGAAAATTGAGTGGGGAAAAGATGGTAAAATAAAGGTTGTTGGTGATAGGTCTCCAACCGCATCGCCCAAAAATCCCTCAATTGCCCCAAACTATAATATATATATATGGCTATAAATTCCATTAGAGGTAGTCAGAACTTCAAAAGTTAAATTTCCTCAGACATTTTAAGAAGTTGAGAGGAAATAAGATTGTAAATTAAGGATAGTTGGTAATGGGTTTTTCATCCACTTAACCCCAACATCACAAAAAGTCCCAATCCTAAGTCACCTAGTTCGTAGTATAAAAGAGAACAGGAAGAAATGGGTTAGTGCTATTCTCAGCCAAAACTTCATCATTTGTAGTTAAGTAGTCCGAACTGTATCATTTAAATGCTTGAATTTATTTATTTATGAAGGATTTTAATAAAATTTCTATGAAGACTAGTTCAAAGACAGTCCGCTACCAAACCGAAACAAAATGGCGACGTAAAGTTATAAATAAGCGACCTATAACTAGCCTACCTTAATCGACTTTTAATCGTTTTCCGAAAAGAAGAAACTACACATAACTAAAATAAAAGCCAATTTTATTTTTATTTATCAGGTGGGGCTCCAGAAGGTCCTGCAGGTACAGGCAAAACTGAAACTACGAAAGATCTTGCAAAAGCGGTTGCTAAGCAATGTGTCGTGTTTAATTGTTCTGATGGTTTGGATTATATTGCGCTGGGGAAATTCTTTAAAGTAAGTATGAAGCTGTCTATTTCACTGCATTAATTTGTTCCAATATTTTGGCACTTCATTTACTTTGAATTTTCATAAAATGTTATATTACTTTTCGTTGATGTTACAGTTATTATAAAAACTAATTGTTGGGCAGACTAGAAACGGAACGAATGGTAGTAAATGCTCAATGAATTTGTTAATAATAAAAATCAATTTGAAAAGCATTAATATCTAAGGCCGTGTAGTGTCGGTTTAGAATAGCGCTACCCCGTTTCTACCGATGGGTGTACGTAAGAAGCGACTAACGGTATTGGGGCTTGTAAGGGATTTTTGGGCGATGCGGTTGGAAACCCATCACCAACAACCTTTACTTTACCATCTTTTCCCCACTCAATTTTCCAAAAGTGGCCGAGAAATTTTTTAATTCCTTAGCTCTGGCTACCCCTTCTAGGGATTTATAGCCGTGAGTATATGTATGTATGTAATATCTAAAACAATGATTTAAGTAATTAATTGGTTGCCTTCAAGTTCGATGCCTAACGTTATTAACAACTAACATGTACCACAGCCGCACTGCGCCATAGCCGTTTTAAATGATGTCAATTGCAGATTTTTGGGTCGCTCTTTGAAGAAAAACATATTTGTAACTTAATTCTGGTGATATTGATCATACACAATCACACAACACAACGAGGGCGGCGCTGCTTAGGGACATATTAAACTGTTTAATTTCTTTTCACGAGGTAGCGGACGTTCTATTATTGCATTGCAAGTAATTGCAACTGATATCAACTTATCGGTCACATCTTAAAAATTAAATAAAAAAGTTTTTTAAAAGTTCAATGCGAATATTTGTAGTAATTAGCATAATCTTTTGAGCAGGATTGGGGTTTGTTTTGAACAACATATTGAAATTTAAGCGCCTTCCTCATTGACCATACGCAACCACACAACATTTCACTATCGCGCTCATAGATTTATAAGACATTACCGTGTAAAAACTTGGAACTTAAGTTGTCCATTATTCACTATAATTTATTAAACTTTCCAGGGTTTAGCGTCTTGTGGTGCCTGGTCATGCTTTGACGAGTTCAATCGCATTGACTTGGAAGTGCTGTCAGTAGTTGCCCAACAAATTCTATCAATTCAAAGAGGTATCAATTCTGGCTCTACGGAACTTCTATTTGAAGGAACACTTCTGACCTTGAATGTTTCTTGTGCTGTTTTTATTACTATGAATCCTGGATATGCTGGACGATCTGAATTACCAGATAATCTAAAGGTAACATAATTTTTCGTCTGTTTTTTTTTAAAAAAAAAACCACTATTTTTTGCATTAAAGGTTGGTAAAGTAGCGGGGTTATCTTTGTGTTTACTAAACCAATTAATAAAAAACTTAATAAATGTTATATTGTTCCTCATAGAAGTAGAATTTATATCACCTCTTTCTACTTCATATTATTAATCACGAAAATATTGCTGGCACGTAATTAAAATGATTTTTTATTCTTTGTAGGCACTATTCCGCTCTGTAGCTATGATGGTTCCAGATTATGTACTGATATCCGAAATTGAATTATATGCATTCGGATATCTCAATGCAAAACCTCTGGCTGTGAAGATTGTAGCTACTTACAAATTATGCTCAGAACAATTGTCTTCTCAAAGTCACTACGATTACGGTACGGTATTTTATATTTAATTAGATACATACATACATATAGTTAGTTCCCATTTGGGTAGGCAGAGATTATCGTTTGCGACTTTTTACGATCACGGCAAATCTTTTCGAGCTTCATCTGCATTTATCAGTCTTTTCATACATGCTCTTTTAGATATAACTTTATAAAAATGACTTCACATCCCATTTAAATTATTTTAGGTATGAGGGCTGTAAAATCTGTGTTGAGAGCTGCCGGTGCTCTGAAACTTAGATATCCCGATGAAGATGAAGATGTAATACTACTTCGTTCTATAAAAGATGTGAATTTACCCAAATTCTTGGAGCATGATGTACCGCTGTTTATGGTACGATTTATTTTTATATTAAATGGGACAACCGTAAATTAAAAATTATAAAAAAAAATAAAAAATATTTATTTGCCTTTAGTTAATACATTTGAAATATATATAAATTATATATAACACAATTTAGATTTAGAATTTGGCGACTTTTTACAAGCATTTTTGTCGTGTCTCCCAAACTAGATTTAACTGTACTATGGGAAACAGTTTTAGATAGAGTAAATCTTTACTGATATTAATGAAAACATATTGAAGGCATTAAAACTAACCTAACTATTTACAGTTGAAAAGTATGTGTGTGGGTGGTGTTTGTGAGTGTGTAAATGAGAATAAATAAATAAATAAATTATACGTTTGTTTTTTATAGGGAATCATTGGGGATTTGTTCCCCGGCTTACCACTACCGTTGGCAGGTTTACCACATCTGGTATCTTGCTTGATTGAAGTTTGCGTACCTTTGAATTTGCAACCGAACGAATTTTTCGTTGAAAAGGTAAACTATAGAGTAATCACTTGAATATTTTAAGTAGGAATGTATAATATGTTATCTAATAGTTTAATGGCTTCAGGTACTTCAACTGTATGAGATGATTCTTGTGCGACACGGTCTTATGCTGGTCGGGTTCCCTTTCTCTGGCAAAACGAAATGCTATCATGCTTTGGGACATGCGTTAGGATTGGTGTCTAAGAAGGTAAAGTACAACTATGCGTCTTCTATAATCTTGCGTCTAATTTAATGTTGGTGTAAATAGCTCTAATCAATTTCTTCTAGTGGGTGTCGTAAGAGGCGAATTAAATTTTGCGGGTTTTTGAATAATTGCTAGGCTATGTAGCTATAAACTTAAAAAAAAATATGTTACGTGGTGTTAAGAAATATTTGTTTCTCTGCCAGTCTTTCGGAAACATGCGGCTAAACGTTGGTTTTGAGTTTGAGTAATTAAGCTTAAAATGGATTGTTTTCTATTGGAAATATTAAGGTTATCTTATTTACGTTTCTTACAGCCAATTTATTTTTTACGTGTGCAAATATCTCTTGACGGAGGGCATTGTGCATAATGTAAAAATGGAAATAATCAAAATTATGATGTGTGATTTCAGGGTCTTATGGATGAGAATGCTGTTGAATGGACAGTGATAAATCCAAAGTCTATAACCATGGGTCAGCTTTACGGCCAATTTGATCCTGTATCTCATGAATGGTCAGATGGTATTCTAGCCGTCAGTTACAGGGCATTTGCGGTTTCTACCAACGATAACCGGTAAGAAAGGGTTGATAAATGTAACAGTGGTACCTATATTCTCGTTAAAAGCTTTAAATACTTACTTACTTATATTCACGTCCTCTATTCCCATTGGGCATGGTCACATACTCACGATTCGATCGTTATAGGTAAAACACACTTATGTCTTTGTTTCGTTCTTGTAGGCAACTAAAAGTATTGATTTAACCCCTCAGAGGAACACCGTTAAAAAGTTTAAATTAGGATTTCCGCTAAAATAATTCATCGATCCCAATACATTTTAAATTTGGGTTCTAATAAGAAGTTATGCTAAGTTTAAACAATTTAGTCCTCTAGGTGTAATTAATATTGGCTACATAATTTATAGGTAACAGAAATATCTAATTATTATATAATCAAAGTTATGCATAGGTGGGTTCAAAACAAATTAGATCAATAACCATCTATCGTTTGTTTTCAAACTATAGAAAATGGCTGGTCTTTGATGGACCAGTTGACGCAATCTGGATCGAAAACTTGAATACAGTATTGGATGATAATAAAAAGCTATGTTTGATGAGTGGTGAAATTATACAACTTGCACCAACTACGAACCTCATTTTTGAACCTATGGACCTAGAAGCGGCCTCACCTGCCACGGTATATATTTCAGTTTAATATTAAAGATATGCTGTGAAGTGTCGGCTTAGTATAGTACTACCCCATTTCTTACGGCGGGTGTACGTAAGAGGCGACTAACGGTATTGGGGCTTTTAAGGAATTTTTGGGCGATGCGGTTGGAGACCCATCACCAACAACCTTTATTACACCATCTTTTCCCCACTCAACTTTCCAAAAGTGGCTGGGGAATTTCTAATTCCTTAGCTCTGGCTACCCCTTTTAGGGATTTATAGTCATGAGTATGTGTGTGTGTGTGTGTATTAAAGATATACACTTCTTAAACTCTATAAAGAGATATGGAGTAACACATTTTGTTACTTTTCGTAAGTAAGAGACAAAGTAACACAACACAAACTATGTATGCGGTCTGTCTTCTCGAACAGTGACATAAAATGTAGTAAAAACAGTTGTTTTAATAGATGAAACGGACACTCCAATTTTTTAATGTTTAATGGATAAAGATGTTTATTTTTGTAGACATTCAGTGATGGTAATTTATAGACGAATATCTGAGCCTTGTATTGGGTATAACTTTGATAACATTGTTTCCAGGTTTCCCGTTGTGGTATGATTTACTTGGAACCTAAAGGATTAGGATGGAAATGTTTAATGGAGTCTTGGCTAAATACACTCCCTCCAGTATTGCATAATGTTAATAAGGCACTTATTAGAGGGCTGTTTAATAGATTTATGTCACCGTTGCTTTGGTTGATTGAATACAGTGGAAAAGCAAAGGTAATATCTAACATATGAAATTCTTGTGTCACATTGTTAGTTACCATACTCCTCCGAATTGGCTTGATCGAATTTTACAAGTGTGATTTTTTAAATGTATTTTCACTAAGTCCGACAGTCGGCTACTATCTGTTTGTCACACACCTAAGTACTTATCGGGACACGATCCAGAATTCGCAAGGGATGGAATGCTGTGTTTTATCGACTTTTCATATTATCGATGTTGTAGCACTGTTTTTGAATGTTGAATGGATTACCATTCCCATTAATACCCTAGAAATTATTTATGTGGCGAAACAACGTTTGCCGGGTCAGCTAGAGTTTATATAAGTGTTAGGCTGCGTGTGTATCGCGTCTGTATCGCAACAAAAAAAAATGATAGTAATTAAATTGTATGTTGGGCAAAGGCTCTAGTTATTTAAGAATTAAGAGTTTTTACTTAACTCTACTAACTCTGTCAAGTTTAACTTGCGAAATTAAACGAACAAATTTTAATCTTCAAAATCAATAGAAAAGAATAATCAGATATTAATACGTAAACTATCGTATTTCATATGATGAAAATTATAAGCTTAATTAATAGACTCTATTACTTTTCAGCAAATGTATACTACCTCAAGAAGTAATTTATTGGTTTCTTGTATGAATATATACGATACATTTATGGACGACTTCTACGATGAAAAATATGTAGAAGGACTTTCTGATTTGGATATAAGAGCACAACTTGAGGTGGCAATTACTACAACTTTTGTTTTCATTTAGCTGTGTAGTGTCGGCTTAGAATAGCACTACCCCATTTCTTCCAGTGGGTGTACGTAAGAGGCGTCTAACGGTATTGGGGCTTTTAAGGGATTTTTGGGTGATGCGGTTGGAGACCTATCACCAACAACCTTTATTTCACCATCTTTTCCCCACGCAACTTCTAAAAGTGGCTGAGGTATTTCTAATTCTATAGCTCTGGCTACCCCTTTAAGAGATTTACAGCCGTGAGTATATGTATGTATGCATGTATTTTTGCATTATCTGTACATAGTGCGTGTATCAAAGGAATGGATGGGCATAGAATTAGGAAATCGCTCTCGTCCGCTGTTTTAAGCGAGCGAGCGCGAGACTTCCTTTTCCATGATGATGGGACAGACTGTCAAATTGACGGGTTTAGAGTTGAAACTCTAAAATACCTCTCCTCTATATTTGGTAAATATATGGATCTACGATTGCCATGGGTGCTAAGGCCGATCGTGCCTCTATTACTCGGGCCGCAATAATCCTCGCTTAGAGTCCATATTGCACGCACTAGTTTAGAGTAGAAGAAATTAACAAGTTTATACTCGTATAATTAACTTCTTGCAAATTTAATACTTAATGAGATTATCATCATCATCAGCTGTCCCAAGATTTATCCTACGAAGAACAAACTATAGTTGAGAGGAACTATATATACTGTATTTCTTTATTGTTCATCTTGAACATACATAAATACATATACTCACGCCATTATTTCCCATTGGGGTACGCAGAGACTATTGATCGCCATTTTGTACGATCCTGGCAAACTGTGTCCAAGTGTGTCCTCCGTGGTCGTTCTCTACTTACATTACTTTCCTCTCTCTCTATAGATCTCTTTCACCAATTTACTGTCATTCATCCTCTCTATGTGCCCAAACCATCTCAACATTCCTTTTCCTATCTTTTTTACAATATCATAATTCACGCCGCACCTTTCACGAATCACGTCATTTCTCACACGATCACATAACCTCTTGAACGTAGATTTTATTTAAGTAGTTAATGAATTAGCATAGTGTGTATTTGCTTTGCTGTAAAAATACAGTTTTATTGTAGTATTATTTTTATTTCTAAAAATTATTGGTTCTATTCCTCTGATAACATTAAGGTGCTGTCTCACTGGGAGCATTCGCGTGTAGGGTAACGTAACAGATTTGAGCATTACATCAGTGAAGGAGGAGAACCGAGCAAAACAATGCGCACCTTGGAATGATTATATACACGCGAATGTTCGTCAGTCAGGGAGGTATGATTGCAATATAATGCTCAAAGACGAATCTGTAATGTTACAGTACAAGTGAACACTCCCGGTGTGTGAGCACCTTTATATTATCCATTAGGACTAAAAAAAACAATGTACATTTCCACACCACCAAAAATCTCAAACGATGTGTTTATTGTCAGGGAGTGTTTTTCTTCTCTTGCATTTGGTCGGTCGGTGCCACTGTAGAGGCGGCCGGAAGACCAAAGTTTGATATGTTGTTTCGCGGCTTGCTGGAGAAGGAATTCCCGGATTCTGTTAGTACTGTCATCAGTTTCCAAGTAGTTTGAACGACATTTTTAACCTTGTAATGGGTGAGTTTTTAAATATATAATTATCAAATACATACAATTGCATATATATGGTTTGCATATTAAAAGAAGGTTATGTCAGTAATTTATGTAATCTCATTTTATTGGAGCAGAAATTGCAAATTATTTAACTAATTGCCTGGAGAGTGTATTCACGTAAAAACTTGGATACGTGATAGGTGGTAGGAATATCGACGTTTTGTACGAGTACACGGCCACATGACTAAGTGCAACTCGGACATGTAGGTTTCTTTACAAAAGGCTATTTGACTGTAATAAAAATATACATTTCTTTTATTTCATTAGTCTTAATATTTCTTTTTTGGAGCAATATGTAATAATGCGAGATAAAATATGGCATTATTTCACTAAAATCCGTCTTCTAAAATTAGTATTTCTGATGGGACTGTCACGTGACTAAAAACGACCATGATTGGCTATTTCTATAATGACGTAGATCGCGCATAAACTGTCTGTGTATCGCTTCGCTCATTGGTGTTTAATGCGGAATTGACGTCATTTGTGCTATAGCGGCCATATTACTTAAAGTCGCGTTTTCGCGGCACATTTGAATATTGCATTTTCTTTTTCGATTTTAATAAAATAGCTTAAATGAAGACGGAAAAATATTTTTTCAGGGCTCCTTATAAACAAATTAACACCGTAAGATAGTTTTCAAAACTTAGTCACACACACACACACACACCAACTTACTTTAAATTAAGATTTTCACGGTCTACATAACTACATAATTATTAATTACCTCATCCAATGTAATGTAAGATTCGCCTATATGTCTAATTGGTATTGATTAATTGTTATTTCGGAAAACATTTTTGTTATTATTATTAATTATAATTGTTATTATAGGCATGAATTTTAGTTCCTCGCCTCTCCCATGGCCGAAAATGAAAACATAAATTTTAAATGGGAGAGGCGGTACTCCCCAACAAAAGCACAGTCGGTCGGAGTCAGGGAGTCAGGTTCAAGAACCGACGGACGATCCGAGCCGTATCGAGCAGCACCGCTTTCTGCATTTGTGCTGGAACCGACACGCCACAGAAATCCAACCGCCTCAAGTTGGTCGCGAGGCTGGTAGGAATTAACCCGTTCGCGGACAAAACAATTGGGATTATTTCTGTCGAAGTCACACCCCACATGTCGGTGATCTCGTGGGCCAGATCGAGATATTTCCGACGCTTCTCGGTTTCGGCTTTCACGAGACCCTCGTCATGAGGGATAGTGACATCCACTAGAAATACCCTCGACTGCGACCGATCCCATACCACGATATCAGGCTTATTCGCTAGAATAGTCCTGTCCGTGATAACGGATCGGTCCCAATAGATTTTGGCACGGTCGTTTTCTAGGATTGGCTCCGGCAGATACTTGTAATACGGCAGCCTCTGTTGCAAGAGTCCGTATTTCAGAGCGAGCTCCTGATGCAGGATTTTGGCTGCTTGGTTGTGTCTGTGCAAGTACTCAGTGTTAGCAAGAGCCGAACAACCGGAAATAACATGCCTAAGTGACTCTCCGGGACGGCCACATGCTCGACAAACGTCTGTGGTACCGTCCTTTAGGATGTATTTCCGATAGTTCCGCGTCTTGATAACCTGGTCCTGTATTGCACAGACAAAACCTTCGGTTTCCCCAAAGAGGTCCCCGAAACGCAGCCAATGCAGGGAGGCTTTACGGTCCACGAAAGGTTCGTGAAGTACCTTGTAAAACCTCCCGTGCAGCTCCTTCTCTTTCCATACGGACTCCCGATCAGAGGTGCTAAGTACCTCCGGGGTTCGCCAATCCTGTGAGGCCAACGATAAGGGAGTCAGTCCTTTATCACTAGCGACCACCTCTCCCCGAATACTATCATCCGTCATCGTCAAAAAATAGTTTCTGAGGTTGCATACCTCGCGGTTGTGCATGGTTTTGGCACTCAAGAGGCCTCGACCACCACACTTCCGCGGGATATACAATCTCATAACCGACGATCTCGGATGATGCATTCGATGAGAGGTCATCATCGTGCGGACTCGTCTGTCCAGAGCGTCTAGTTCGGACTGAGTCCATCTGAGCACGCCAAACGTGTACATCAGTACAGGCATGACCCAGGAGTTAATGGCTCGGATCTTATTAACGCCTGACAAGTAGCTATTAAGCACACTTTTCAGGCGTTCATAAAACTCCTCGCAAACACCCTGTTTCACGTCTGCCACCTTCACACCGATGGTTTGTGACATGCCCAGATACCGGTATGTTTCAGTCTCGGAGAGTGCCCTCAAATGATTGGTGCCGACATCGACACCATCAGAGTGCACGACATGCCCCTTCTCAACATGAATGACCGCACACTTATCGACCCCGAGCTCCATCTTGACGGAACCACTGAAATCATTAGTGATCGTCAGTAGCTCCGCCAATCTGCCAGCCGTGGGGGCGTAAAGCTTCAGGTCATCCATGTAAAGGAGATGAGGCAAGCGTGGTCCGCCTCTTCGAAACTGAAAGCCCGTCCCCGAACTCTCCAAGAGTGTACTTAGAGGATTCAGGGCCAAGCAAAACCACACTGGACTCAGGCAATCGCCCTGGAAAATCCCTCGCCTTATATCAATTTGGTCATCCGCGTCCGTCATCCGCTGACCATCTAAACTCAGGATCGTTCTCCAGCACCCCATACACTGCCCGAGGAAGTGTCGAACTGTACTTTCAATTTTGTACAGCTCGAGGACCCTCATGAGCCATGAATGAGGTACCGAATCGAACGCCTTCCTGTAGTCTATCCAGCCAGCGGAGAAGTTCCGACGGTTGCGTTTGACCAGTTGGCCTACGACAGCGTCGATGAGGAGCAGCTCCTTGCTACCGCGACTACCGCCCCTACATCCGTTCTGAGCTCCAGAGATCACATTGTTATCAACAATGTGTTGAGTAATTTTGGAGCTCAGAACGGATGTCAAGGTCTTGTAAATTGTACATACAAGTAATGGGGCGGTATTGTGATGGATCCGCGGTAGCTTCGCTCTTTGGAGCTAAATGAGTGAACCCAGTAGTTAAGAAGTTCGGGAGCGTCCCACTCTCGAGGGCGCTTTGGAACTGACGGGCGAGAGTAGCGTGACAGCGCGTGAACCCCTTCAACCAGTAATGGTGCAATCCGTCCGGCCCCGGACTTTTCCAGTTCGGAGCCTTACGGATCGCAGCCACCACATCCTCCTGGGATATGTTGACGGGGTTCATAGGCGCTATGGATTCGCACGCTCCCTCGACCGCCTCGAACCATCGGCCCTCATCGTGATCAACAGGCAGCGACCAAAGCCCACGCCAAAAGGCAACTACATCTGCTTTTTCCGGTCGCTGACCCGTCGAAACCACATCGGGACGTTCCAAAGTTCTGTAGAACTTCTTCTGGTCACTCATGAAGAGACGATTCTGTTGGTACCTCTTTACCCTTTCAGAATATCGCCTAATTCGCTTACCCCAAGCAGCGATCTTCTGCTTCAGATTATCGATGCGCTCCACCAGTCTACAGGCAATCACATTCTCAAATTCTTCTCTCAGTTGTCAAAGACATTCTCACCAGGGAATGCCTCCCTGACGAAGCGCACCACCCTCGGCCTATTGTTGCCTGATCTGAAGCTGGTCAGTTTGCCGATGAGGACCCTGGCCCTTGTGATACGGCTTTCAATCCGCCTCATCCAGGCTGGTCTAGTTCTAGTCCTGGGACTAGTACCGCCAGCCTGGCGGGAGCCACCAGCTCTTGTTGGTGGCATCCTGACGCCGACAAATTGACAAACTGTCATTGCGGCGCCAAAGAGAATTGAATCCGTATCCCAAAGGTCCATGCTGCTCTCCAAAAATGAGGGCAGCATGTTATTGACGGCCTCAACGACATCCCGAACCTTGATGCTGAGAGGAACTCGGGGCAGCCTTGGCCTCCTTTCGAGAGGCACTTGGCGATATTCCAGGATCGTCTCTTCGAGTGCGCTCCTCACCAAATCCAAATCCAGGGAGACTGTTTCCCAATCGCTTTCCGCACCACCCACATCCGGCAGGTTAGCAATTGGCTCCCTCCGTACTTCCCGTTCAGGGATTGGAGGGAGAACCTGCAAAGGTGGCTCTTCGTCTAGCGGGGGAACAGCCTCGCGTCGCAATTGTTCGAGTTCGGTAGTGCTAAAAAGTTCTGAGCGCTGTATGTACCGAACTCGATCCGCCAGGTTTTGTTCTGTGACGGTCAAATTGGGCTCCAGCCGCAGAAATTCGCGGTACATTGCTGCCCGATAACCCGTCCGTCCAGTTCTTGAACCCGAGGCCCTAATATAGGCCCGCATGGCATTCCTATTCATTTCAACCGTCCATGCCATGCGGCGCCTTGTTCCACCAGCGGCGGGCACCGATTGCTGGGACTGAGTTGTCCCAGTCCCAACCGTTGCCAAGCCATCTGGTGGCTGAGGTGGTCGAGCAGACCGACCAGGTGGTCGGGCCGGTCTGCCGCGGCTGGGGGACCGCATGCTGCCACGTCCAGCCCCAGCTCCAGACGCGCCCCAGCGATAACCCCTGGGGAGCGGCCCTATTCGCTCATCGTTGCTATTACTGTCCATTTTACGATGAGCGAAGATTCACCCGGGTTTTCGCTCACTTGCCCCGGGGAGACCGTTATTGCTCTATTTTGCGCTGAGACCAGTTTGTAGACACGGTCAACATCTACAAACTCAAGCGCTGACTATTTGCATTGCTGGAATGGCAAGCTGGTAGACATGTCATCCTGCCATTCCAACAATGGGCGGTGGGGTCGTCACATCCCTACGCCATTTTAATTGTTATTATTATTAATTATTCCAAATGTTTGTATTAATTCAATATGTTTTCTCTGTTAATTTCATTTCGTAATGCTAATTGTGATTGTAAATATAATATCTTATTTCTTATATATATAATTTGTTTATTAAGTCATGTGTATTTTTGTAAATGCATTATGTTTAATTTGTATGGGTACCCACGATACAGGCTTGCCTAGTGTGGGGCCACAGGATAATATGTTCTACATTGATTTATAGTTTGTCAATTGTCTGTATAAATTAATATTGTATTTGTAGAATTTGATGTAAATTATGAATGCCAATAAATACTATTTGATTTGATTTGATTTGATAGTCAAATAGCCTTTTTTTTCTCACCATTAAACCTTTGACCACCTAAAATTACCCACATATATATAACTGAAGAAAGACCGGTGCGGTGGTACCGGACCGGACCGGTGTAAATCTGATTCAGGATTTAAACAAACGTCTCCTGCATGAGAAGCGTAGGTGTACCCACTGGACTATCAAGGAAGTATTATTTGTACACTAGAATAAAATATGAACTGTCACATAATTATTTTTTTAGGTCATCGAAGCGTTAAAATACCCACGAGAAATCCCAAAGCCAGAGAAGCAATGCATACTTACTATACCGAAAGAAGGCATGGTTTATGACTATCGATATATTAAAGAGGTAATAGAGTATTTATTATAATAAAAGTCAGCTTAGATTGACAAGAATTCATTTCGCCCCGTGAGTTTGGTACGACAACAAGGGTATTTGAGCGAAAGGTGTGGTTATTGGGCAATGTGTCTGGTGACTCGAATTTTCTTTTCCAGCTTTTCTTTATCTTACAATTGAATTGCAAGTGACCGCAAAATACATATAGCCGTGACGTGAATAAAGATTAGATTATGAGAAAGTTCAATACATTTATGGTGAATGGTAAACCAAAACCTTAACCTTGGCCATGGCCAAACATAAGACCAAAACCATGGTAAGAAAAAGCCGTGAAGATTATAAACGAATACTATTAATGAAAAAAAAATGGCACATAAATAATAAAATTTACAAAAAATCTACTAAAATAACTGTGATGTTATTTATAAAGTGAAGTTAGAAGTCCACGGATTGTCTTAGGACGCCCTCAACGACTTCGCAAAGACCAGTCCAACGCCCCCCCCCTATTTATCCATTCCTGGGAAACCATCAAGTAGGCTAAATGGGCACACAATATTTCAACCTAAAAATAATATACCAACAGGGCAAAGATAAATGGAAGCCGTGGAACGACGAAGTGATCGCAGCGCCCCCCATCAGCAAAGACACTCCTCCCAACCAGATCCTGGTGTCCGTTTTCTGGCTAAGCTATTCCCAGGAATAACAAGGGAAGTCTTAACTATATAGTCACAGCTGACGATTATATAGAATGCAGAACGCAGCATCTCCGCAACCATCATGCTGCCACTTTTCCCATTAATCAGCCTTCTGTTATTTAGGAACTCAGCCTTCGTTTGTATATTTCAATAAGCATTAGGGGAACGATATTCAAAATCTCAAAAGAACTATTCCCAACAGGGCAAAGGCAAATGGAAGCCATGGAACGACGAAGTGATCGCAGCTCCTCCCATCAGCAAAGACACTCCTCCCAACCAGATCCTGGTGACAACTCTCGATAGTGTCCGCTATTTGGCTCTGTTCCATCGTATGGTGAGCCATCATAAAGCTGTCATGATGGTCGGACCGACTGGCACTGGGAAGTCTTCGTATATTATTGTGAGTGAATAGTTTTAAGACAACTATTAGTTAATTTATTTTAATAAAAATAAACGGTCATATTCATATAAAGTAACAGATAGTCCGATACAGTGAAGGCCTGGAGTTTTCTAAATAAGTTTACAATGCAAAAAGTAGATACGAAATATACTAAGTATACGTAGTGATAGTACTTAATATAACATTATACTTTCCAGGATTTCCTAGTGAAAAGGATAGATCCAAGGGTTTTCAAACCTTTGATAATGGCGTTTTCGGCCCAGACTAATTGTAACCAAACTCAAGATATAATTATGGGAAAACTTGATAAGAGAAGAAAAGGTAATCAAGATATTTTTTCTTGCTTGAACTACTTAAATGGGTATTACACGACATGGTACAAGGATAAGGACGACAGCCGTGGCTGAGTGGATAGATGACTAGCTTCTCGGTCCGGAGGTTGCGGGTTCGATCCCTAATCCTAATCCCGCTGAGGGCATCATTTATGTGACGAGCGTAAATGTTGTTTCTTAGTCTTGGGTGTTATTTATATGTGTATTGTATAATATTAAATATATCGTTGAGTTAGTATCCCTTAATACAAGTCTTACTTAGTTTGGGGCTAACTTGATCTGTGTATAATATGTCCGTATATATTTATTATTTATTATTATAATTATACACTCGTATATTAAAGCAAGTGAAGAGTTAAAGTGATAAGGTAGGTCCTAAGTGAGCATAAAATACACTACATGTTCACTTGCCGCCATTTTCTTTGTACCATTTGGTGTAATAGCAGTTTTACCTTGTTTTTCTCTCTTTCTCTCTAACACGCACACATAAAATTTTTCAGTTGTATTGGAATATTAAGTATGACTTTACATACACGTAACTCAACGTATTGGTCTGTACAATATTATCATCAAGATGCGAATTGACATCATCATATCCATGAAGCATGTTCTTAGTCTATCTGATATGTTATAGTCATAATCGACATATTAGTCTTGGGGGCATTATTTTCAGAAGATATCTACGACCCGTCTGGCGGCCTTTACCATGACATCGTTATAAATTCCAGGCTACTTCGGTCCTCCAGTCGGCTGCCATTGCGTAGTATTCGTTGATGACGTGAGCATGCCGCAATCAGAGACCTACGGAGCGCAGCCTCCCATAGAAGTGCTACGTCAGGGAATCGATCTTGGCCTCTGGTATGACAGAAAAATCAACGTTGCTATGCACCTCATCGATGTGCAGGTATATATAGCGAACATTATTAAAATAATTAGAGTTTTATTATCCACTTTATATAAGTTATATCACATTGCTGAAAAATTGAGTAATTATTTAAGTAATAGCTATTAAAAGTAAGTAAACTAGTTAAAAGGGGGTTGGGGAAGGTTGGTCAACAAAACTTTATGAGCGACACGTCTTGAAAATATTATTACACATCATATTATTCGTGGCATTTGCGCAAAATTGTTAACTTCATGCGTCTGCATTCAGTTATTCTCAAATTATTTGTGAAACACTTTATGATACTTTAAGATTGAGTCAATTCAAAAATTTCTGTGTTTAGTGTATCACACGACAGACTAAGTAAATTGAGTAAATACTGGTATCTAATGTGTTTATTCATTGTTCTTGTTTTAGTTTATGTGTGCAATGGGCAAACCGACTCCAGGTGCTAAAATGGTAACGCCCCGCTTTTCAAGGCATTTTAATTTCTTCTGCATTGATGAGTTTGATGATGATACTCTTCAAGTGATATTTAGCAAAATTATGTCCTGGCATCTTGATATCAGGTATGTTTGTTCATTATCTGGTAACTACAAATATTTTGATACCAATTTCTTTATTATCTATTGCTTAAGGACGCCATAAGGAACCGAAAAAAATTGACTATTACAAGTGCAGAACCATGGAAGTATTATTTAAACAGGAACGCGCGCTGGCGACCTAAAGTGTCCTGAAAAAGGATGGCTAACTAGCTAACTGTGTCTCGTTTTAAGTAGGGTCACCATCTGTTGGTGTTTTAATAAGAGTTCCTCTAAAGGATACAAAAACACTTATACGTATTTACATATTTTGAATGTTTTTGTTCATGAAATCCTCATGTGGGGACCTGATGCACTCGCAGCCTTTGACACGGTAGCTCAATTGGCAGAGCGACGGGGGCGTATACCCGAGGTCGCGGGTTCGATCCCCACCTGTGTCGAAGTTTTTCTTTCCTTTATTTATTAGCTATATTTACATACATACATTGTTTTTAGTAAATCAACGTGTGTTTTATACATATTTATTCTTAATTAATAGATTATAAAAGAATGGGTAGCCAGTGCTTGAGAATTAAAATTTCCTCAGCCACTTTTTGAAGTTGAGTAGAGAAAAGATGGTAAGCAAAGGAAGGTGGTATTAAAAGGATGATAAAGTATCTAATAAAAAACTTCAAAAGACCCAGAACCCTCAGTTACCTCTTCCAAAGCTCGCAGGTAGCAGAAGATTTGTGCTATTTAAAGCCGTCACTACACAGCATTTTATTTCACTTACATGTATACTTATATACTTACAAGTTGCGTGGGGAAAAGATGGTGAAATAAAGGTTGTTGGTGATGGGTCTCAACCTGATTGCCCAAAAATCCCTTAAAAGCCCCCAATACGCCGTTAGTCGCCTCTTACGTACACCCACCGGAAGAAATGGGGTAGTGCTATACTAAGCCGACACCACACAGCTATATTCAAATTCAAATCGTTTAATGCATTCATGTGGTAAAGTTCGAGATGATACAGGTTATTTTATTTATTGTTCCATAACATGAACCTATGGGTTAAAGTATTTAACACTATATTTTCTTAATTAAATGATAAAAGCTCCAAAACACTCAAACAGATGATAAATTGTGGACACCACATTTATCTTGTTTCGATGGGGATACCCGTGACAAATATTAATATCCCTTTTGCCAAACTTAACCAATTATTTATCTCCGAATCAAAAGGCGACAATAATAATTAAAATAAAATACAAAAAAGGAACAGTTAATTACCAGCTTTTTATAAAATATTCCCTATAAATAAGTTTGAATTTGTTTTTTTTTAACTTAATCTCGACTGGCAACCGCGCGAGCGGGATACACTTCTCTCTCACACGGCTCTCGTTCTAGGACGTTTCTCTGCTTGACAGTCTTTAAAAGATAATTAACTTTATTGCATGGTAATAAATTGCATTTTTGTTTACCATATTTTTGTAAGTACGCTCTCCTGTTAAGTGAGTAGCTTCATGTGCAGAACATCTAAAAATTAGTTTTAAAAATATAGGCAGTAGTTCTCAAATTGTTTCTAGGATTGACTTAAAATAATACCGCCTGTGTTATTTCACGAAACATCAATTCAATTCAGCTCTCTGGAAATTTAGGCTTAATGTTAGATAGCAAGTTATCCTGGGTGGTACAATAAGAGATCTTATGTCGGTGTAAGTTCGTGTCAGCGCAGCGGGCTCCTTTTCGAGACTGCGTAATATTCCCTACTGCTACTAGGAGGGCGGGTCAATAAGTCCGTGACTTTTTAAATTTCTGACCACTTTACTGAAACAGCAACACTGCTCCTATGAACAAGCATCTGTCAGTTGACTCCTGTCTAAATTTTAACTTGCTGCGTCAGTTAGTTTGTGTTTGACAGCAATTTTTATCAGACTACTCACAAATTTGAGGAGAAAATGGAAAAAAGTGAATTTCGTGTGCTTATTAATCATTATTTCTGGCGAAAGAAAAGCATTACCGAGACCAAGGCTAAGCTTGATAAATACTATGGGGACTCTGCACCATCGATTTCAATGGTATAAAGTGGTTTACTGAATTTTGTGTGTACAAGCACTGAAGATGCCGAACGTCCTGGACGCCCAGTTGAGGTCTCTACACCCGAAACAATCGAAAAAATTCACGATATGGTATTGGCTGACCGAAAATTGAAAGTGCGAGAGATTGTGGAAGCCGTAGGGATCTCGCATGGCTCAAAGGTTTCAATTTTGAATGATCACTTGGGCATGAGAAAGCTTTCCGCATGATGGGTGCCGCGTTTGCTCACAGTCGACCACAAACGCAATCGTGTAACAACTTCTCAGGAAGGTTTGGCGTTGTTTAATCGCAATGTGGAGGAGTTTTTGCGCCGTTATGTAACCGTGGACGAAACATGGATCCATCACAACACACCAGAGACCAAACAACAGTCAAAACAGTGGGTTTCTAAGGGTGAATCGACACCGAAGAAGGCCAAGGTGGGTTTGTTAGCCAATAAAGTTATGGCGACTGTTTTTTGGGATGCACGCGGGATAATCCACATTGACTACCTACAAAAGGGAAGAACAATCAATGGGAAATATTATGCCAACTTATTGGACTGATTGAATGACGATTTGAAAAAAAACCGACCTCATTTGGCCAAGAAAAAAGTTCTTTTCCACCAAGACAATGCAAGGGTGCACACATGTGCAGTTGCATGGCAAAAATCCATGAATTGGGCTATGAATTGCTCCCTCATCCGCCCTATTTTCCAGATTTTGCTCTGAGCGACTACTACTTGTTCCCAAACCTGAAGAAATGGCTAGGTGGAAAAAGATTTGACTCCAACGATGAAGTCATCTCGCAAACAAAGGCCTATTTTGAGGACCTTGACAAATCTTTTTTTTTTGGAAGGGATAAAAAAATTGGAGAAGCGTTGGGCAAAGTGTATAGAGCTCAAGCGAGACTACGTTGAAATATAAAATTATTTTTTTATCATTTTTCAATTATATAAATCTGTGTTTTATTCCAAAAGTCACGGACTTATTGACCCGCCCTCGTAAAACTGCGGAAAACTTATCTCTTCTCCAAGCGACTCTCGCATTATATTTTGTACTCGTGTTTATTTACTTGTACTAATAATATTTTTTGTATTTATTTAAAATTTTCATTTTTTGTTATGTCTAATTAATAGAAATTTTAGCTATTCGACTGGAAATTTTATTTATTTATTTATTTATTTATTTTTCTTCGGAAAACTTACAGCCTAATATCTTAATAGCTAAAACAAAATATATAACTTAATGCCAATTACAAGTTTTCACATATTACTATCTAAATGGATAAATATATACAATAATAAATCACAATAAAGCATTTTGCGCACAGTAAACGTAAAAAAAATTTAACATCACCGTGGTAAACAAAAGTAAAAAATGGACAAAGCAGCAAAACATAACAAAAACATAATTCTTAAATTACATTGCATAAAACAAATTACCTTTCAAAGAACTGATTCACCAGAGCCGATCTTATAGAATGTGCACTAGAACTATATATGTCAACATCTAAGTCAATATTGTTTATGCTATGCGTAGATCTAATAACAAAAGAGTTTTTTCTATAATTAGTGTTAACTTTGGGTTCGACCAGTGGTGTATGTTTTCCAGTATTCCTGGTTGGAGCACTGATTTTAAATTTAGAGAGAAGTTCACTGCAATCAGTAAGACCATTTAACAGTTTAATTACGTACGAGATATCCGTAATCTGACGCCGAGCTGTTAAGGGCAAAAAGTGGAAGTGCTTGCATCTGTCTCTGTAATTTGAAGATTTTATATGGGCCTTATAATCCAGATACCGCATGAATTTCTTCTGAATACCTTCTAAACGATCAATATATACCTCATATTGAGGGTTCCACACTTCTGAGGCATATTCAAGTAGAGGGCGAACAAAAGAGCAGTACAAAATTTTCACAGTTTTAATATTTTTGAATACATATGATGATCGGATAATAAAGCCAAGTGCTCTATAAGCTCTCTTGACGATATCATCAATATGTTTATCAAATATAAGTTTGTCGTCATGAATTACCCCTAAATCCCTGGTCTCGGTAACTCTTGTCAGTGGTACACTTTTTAATTTGTACTCGCCATCAACTATAGTCTTTTTCCGTGAAAATGAGATAAAAAAGCATTTAGATACATTTAAATCGAGCTTGCTATTCATACAATAACATTCAAAATTATCTAAATCAGCTTGTAGAAGATTAGCGTCATGGGATGAATTTATACATCTCATTATTTTCATGTCATCTGCATAAAGAACAATTTTAGAGTTGAGAAAACATTTTCCGATCTCCGTGATGAAAATGATAAATAGCAGAGGCCCCAAAAGTGAGCCCTGAGGGACACCGGATGGAATTGGCAGCCAATGTGACATGTAGCCATTAACTACAACTGCTTGGGACCGATTACAAACGTATGAGGTGAACCAGCGTAACAGGTCACCGTGTATGCCAGCCTCAGCCAACCTTCTTATAAGAATGGGATGATGTATACGGTCAAAACATTTCTTATAATCGGTATATATGCAGTCGACCTGGTTACCCGTATCCATATTGGCACTAATATATTCATTGGTGACGATTAGGTTTGAGACCGTTGACCGATGACGCAAGAAACCGTGCTGCTCTTCACTAAAATTATTTTTTAGGGCACTATATACTTGATCGTATACCAATCTCTCGAAAACCTTTGCGAAAAGGCACAGTTTAGATATTGGCCTATAGTTTTCAACTCTACTGTGATCTCCACTTTTGTGTACCGGGGTAATAAATGCCGACTTCCATATGCTAGGGATATGACCCTCCGAGAGAGATCGTTTAAATAATATTAAGAGAGGGGTAGTGAGCGCCCCAGCACAATTAACAATAAATAGAGGCGGTATTAGGTCTGGCCCCCCAGCTTTACTGAGATCTAAGCTCCTTAATAGTTTCTCTACCACTACTGGGTTAATATTAATAGATCCAATATTCCCAGCAGTAGGGGAATGCGACATGGTAGGGGTTTCAATTGTGTCTGACGTTGGCAAGAAGGTGGAGTGAAAATACTTACTAAATATGTTCGCTATTTCCTCACCAGAAGAGACGGATGTATTTTCCAATGTCATGACTGTTGGTAAACTAGGCTTAGATTTGCTTCTTTTGACATATGACCAGAACGATTTGGGATCATCTACTATAGAGTTTTCCGTTTTTTCTATATATGAATTGAAACATTGCTGTTCTAAAGTTTTGGCTCTAGCCCGCAACGTAGAGAAAGTTGTGTAGTCAGCGATATTCCCATAAATTTTATATATATATAGCCGTATGAAATAAACGATAACAATTGGCTAGTGTTTGATATTGACGTAATGTGATTATAATTAAATATAACTCCATTTCAGAGGATATGAAGAAGGCTTTGGACTTTGTGCTGTTGAAATCGTAATGGGGACTCTGGAGGTGTATAAGCAATGTCGCTTAAATTTACTGCCAACGCCATCTAAGTCACATTATACCTTCAATTTGCGAGACTTCTCCCGGGTCATTCTGGTGAATATGTCTTTATGTTGTTGTTCTCATTTATTCATCAGCAGAGTTGTCTCATAATTATTCATCACAATTATATCTTACTTACTTATTCATACAGTTTTTAAAGCAGTGTTTTTGGTTGTTTCGGCAAGCTTTTACAGTTAACTTCCTCCCATCCTATTTGAAATATGTCGTGTAATATCCGCTTTAGCCACAACCAATATATTACTCGTAGCTTGATTTTTGAACTATTTCAGGGAATACTTCTATCCGGAACTGAAGTGATACCAAATGTAGATGCAATGAAACGTTTGTGGGTACACGAATGTTTGCGTGTCTTCTCCGACCGTCTCGTGGAGGAGAAAGACCGTCAATGGTTGGTCACGTGTCTTAGAAGTGCATCTGGTGAACATCTGCATGCCAATTTTGATGACCTGCTCTCTAAATATGCTTCTAAAAAGGGAGAAAAGGTGAGTGAAGGAAAAAATTATCAAGATTTTGATAGGTATTTAAATAACAATATCATTATTGCTTTATATAACAACCGTGATGGGTCAGAGGGTTCAAACCAGGATTGGGCCTACACCAATTTATCTTTTCTAAAAACATATGTGTGGGTAATTATTTGATCAAACCCATATGGCTTAGTTGTACTTAGTCATGTGACGATAGGTCTGCCCCCTATCACGTTAGTACACTGTCCAAGCAAAACGTGGGTACCCTGAACACCAGGTGACATTGTCAACCCTTGCCTACCCTTTCGGGGATAAGTTATAACGGTAATTGTCGCAGTTGGTGATCTAGTTTTTTTCTTACAGATAACTGATCAAGACTTAAGAAAACTTATATTCTGTGATTTTGCCAATCCAAAACCAGATACATCATTTTATATGGAAACGACAGACATGGAGCACTTAAATAACACGGTTGATGCTTTCTTGGCTGAATACAACAGCATGTCAAAAAAACCCATGAATTTAGTGCTTTTTAGGTAAAATGTTGAATCATTGAATGAATTAGTATTTAATTAGTACTGGTTGTTCGTGAGAAATTAAGGCAATTACAAATTCAGTCCTGTTGATTCGTAAAAAAATATTCATATACATTTCAGAAACTGCATAAGTTAGTGTTCTTAACAATATCCTGAGAAATGCACTATCCCTTTTCTACCCGTGGGTGCCGTATGAAGCGGCTAGCGGCCTTTAAAGGGTTTGTTGAGCGATGTAGCTGGGGACTCACCACGAACTATCTTTTGTTTTTCATTATTTTAAGTTTGCTTGGAAATTATATATTCTAAAGCATTGTTTATACTTTTTTTAAAATAATAGTCCTCTGTATTTACATGTGCCTAAATAAAATTAAATAAAGAATAAGACCAGTTTCAGTAAATTGAGTTTTCAAAACAATTTTACGGCACAAAAATAACTTATTGAAGTTTTTTCATATAGATTTGCGATAGAACATGTGTCCCGTATCTGTCGCGTACTGACCCAACCTCAATCTCACGCGCTGCTCGTCGGACTCGGGGGTTCTGGTCGTCAGTCGCTGACCAGGCTGGCGGCTTCTATCAACGAGTATGACCTGTTTCAGGTAACTATTTACACTAATATTATTTGATCGAAGGCGACTAAAGGTATGGGGTCTTTTAAGTGGTTTTTGGGCGATGCGATTGGAGACCCATCACCAACGATACCGAAGCATATACCGAAGACTTCTATCATCCTGAGTATCAGCCTTGAGTATATGTATGTACTAATACTGTTGCATGGATTCTGTGTAGACTATGTCGGCGTTGTACAGGATTATAATAGCTCTAATCAATGCCGCAGGTGTGCTTTTTTAGTGATTGATAGGCGATGTGGTTGGAAACCCATCACCAAGTATATGTCTCTATGAAATACTATGGTCGCGATGGATTCACGCCACCTTGTAAAAGCTCCTTGGGTTATCATGGTAGGCGTAGCATTTCGCATTAGAAGCCATTGACACTATAGCTCAATTGGCAGAGCGACGGGGGCGTATACCCGTAGGTCGTGGGTTGGATCCGCGCTGGTGTTGAAATTTTTCTTTTCTTTAGTTATCCTTTATTTATTAGAAGTAACATTAGGTTTTCATTTACAAAAAACATTCTAATTATATGATAGTTAGGCGTTCTCAATATTTGCATTCTATCTCTAAAGGTAGACAAGTGGCCTTCCGAATGTGGCAAGGTCGCCATGCAATGGATGTAATTGATAGACGTGTTTACTGGTTGAATATAGGTTAATTACTGACAAAAGACTTAGGACTAACATAAAAACTATGGAGGGAATATGTGTGCGTACCACACTACATTTTAAACTATAACTCCATTGGCAGAGCGACGGGGGCGTATACCTATGCATAGCAGGGCTATAGTGTCAATGGCTTCTAGTGCGAAATTGTTCTTTCCTTTGTTTCTTTACACTTTTTTAAATAGTGTTAACATTCTCTACCTCCGATTTTTCACAAATTTGCAAGGCTACTTGTCAACCATAAGAGATAGAATATGTTGAGAACGCCTAGGAGGTCGTGGGTTCGATCCCTGCTGGTGTCGAAAATTATCTTTCCTTTATTTATCCGTTCTTTCACCTATTTATTTCTTTATTTGCCAAACACTTCAAAATCTTTTTAAATTAACTACCGACTAATGTTGCTCTGATCAATTCCTGTGATTCTTAGGTTGAAATGAGTCGGACATATGGAAAAAATGAATGGCGTGAAGATTTGAAGACGTTGTTAAAAAAGACAAGTATACCTGAACAGCACATGGTGTTCTTATTTATAGAATCTCAGGTAATTTACTAATACTAAAGTTGCTTGAGATTTTGAAAAAAGTAATAATGAAATGATATATTTATTAAATATTTAGATAAAAGAAGAGGGTTTCTTAGAGGATGTGAACAATATGCTAAATTCTGGAGAAGTGCCAAATATATTTGGATCGGATGAAAAAGCTGAACTATGTGAGAAAATGCGAGTGGTTCGTATACTGTTATACTTTATTCATAATCTGCATTAATATTTCATTTAAATAAACAATTTCATTTTTGTATTAGATTGATCGTCAAAGGGACAAATCCTTACAAACGGACGGTACTCCTACGGCACTGTACGCGTATTTCGTGTCCATAGTGCGAGATCAGTTGCACATAGTGTTAGCCATGTCTCCGGCCGGCACCTCGCTGCGCACTCGAATACGGAAGTTCCCTTCACTGGTCAACTGCTGCACTATTGACTGGTTTCAGGTAAAATATTATAATTTACAATATTATATCTCACAATGTGATAGCTCAGTGGGTAGAACACCGCTTATCGTGCAGACGACCAGTGTTCTAATTCCGGGTAGGGCCTACACCAATTTGTCTTTTCTAAAGACAAATGTGTGGTTTATTTATATGGTGGAAAAAATCGTGAAAAAACCTACATGGCTGAGTTGTACTTAGACATGTGACAGTGTGTTCGTATAAAACAGAGATAGGCCTGCCGCCTGACACGTGAGTTCACTGTCCAAGCAAGACGTGGTTACTCTGAACACCATGTGACAATGCCACGTGATGTTCAGTAGTATTAGTACCACTTCCAACCCTTCGGGGATATTTGGCATAAATGAACGTTTAAGTTGAGTTAATAATTATTATATCAATTGGTAGTAAAATTCTAAACCAAAATTCTTTTCAAGGAATGGCCATCAGATGCTTTATTAGCTGTCGCCACACGGTTCTTGGGAGACGTTGAAATGACGAAACTGGAGCGTGATACAGCTATCAAATTGTGTCAAATATTCCACACTGATACGCAAGAATTAACTCGACAGTTTCTATTACGTTTGAAACGGTAATATTCCAATTTCCTGCAATTTCACAACACTTTGGGCGTGTATTTATAAGTTCTATTTTTACAGATATAACTATGTAACTCCAACAGCGTACTTAGAATTAATCAATATGTTTAAAACATTGCTGGGCAAAAAACGTCTGTAAGTAAAACTTGCTTTTAGATTTTAATATTTGTATAAATATTTTGCTATAATTTGAAACCATCCTAAAAATCAAATAAATTTCATAGAATGTCAACTAATATAATAAAAACTAATCACTTTTTATTTAAAGTGAGTTGTTAGCAAGCGAAAAAAGGTACATCAATGGTTTGGATCAATTGGCAATCGCCTCTAAATCAGTGGCAGCTTTACAATGCTCACTCGAGTTACTACAACCAAAATTGGTAGCGGGAGCAAAAGCAGTTGCAGAAATAACTGCCAAAGTTGAATTTGAAAAAGAAGGAGTGGCTTTGGTTGAAGCTGAAGTATTAGCTGACCAGGCTGCTGCTCAAGAACAGGTGCGTTTGAATACTTATTAAAGCGAGTAATCAAAAATCTTTTCTAGGGCAAACCAATATCTAAAACATCGTTTAAATACTCCTTCAGGTAGTATTTAGAGATCCTAGAAGTCAGAATAAACTTTTATGCAAGCACCCAAATTGTCAAGTCTATAAATTTTGGATACTAATTTCACCAATAAGGTACACGGTTTTACCTGGAAGAGTTGGAAATAGTAACTAAAATTTTGTTTACTGAGATAGCCTGAACATTTTCTCCACTCCTGTTTATAATTATTTAAAAAAATATAATAATAATAGTTCTATATAAACACTGATACTTTAAATATATCTGCTGATAATATTTCTTATTTAGGCGGCTGAAGCTCAAGCAATAAAAGATGATTGCGACATCGATTTGGCCGAAGCCATGCCTATTTTGAATTCAGCTCTTGCTGCACTCGACACTTTGACTCCGCAAGATATCACTTTCATCAAGACTATGAAGAGTCCGCCGCGCGGCATAAGACTTGTCATGGAAGCCATTTGTATTCTCAAAGTAATCATTTTTTTAAACAATTTTGATTGTATTTATTATCTGTGTCATACATAACAATCAATGTATCCCGTGAGAGGCCTGTATCCGTTTATTGGCTAAATGATGATGAGTATGATGAAACTATTATATATTTTACTAACTACCAGGATCAAATAGCTTAAAACAGTATATTTTATTTATATAAAACTGGGTTTACATGTATCTAAATAGCAGATTCTTACAATATTTTTCTTTACATACATACATTCATATACTCACGGCTATAAATCCTTAGAAGGTGTAGCCAGAGCTAAGGAATTAGAAATTCCTTAGCCACTTTTGGAAGTTAAGTGGGAAAAGATGGTAAAATAACGGTTGTTGGTGATGGATCTCCAACCGCAACGCCCAAAAATCCCTTAAAAGCCCCAATACCTTTAGTCGCCTCTTACGTACACCCACCGGAAGAAATGGGGTAGTGCTACTCTAAGCCGACACTAGACAGCTTGTGTGTCGTGTCGGTATTTTTCTTTCTGTTTAATAAATGCGGCACAACAAAAAAAAATAATTTACCTTATATCAACACCAATGATTTTAATCTGATAAAAATTGTTATTCCAATTTTATGTAGGATCAAAAGCCAGACAAAATACCCAATCCATCAGGAATTGGTACGATAGAAGATTATTGGGGTCCATCCAAAAAGCTTTTGAACGATATCAAGTTTTTGGAAGGTTTACAAAATTACGATAAAGATAATATCCCTCCACACATAATGAAAAAGTTGATGACTACAGTAATGCAGGATGATGCTTTTGTTCCTGAGAAAATTCGATCTGTGTCTTTTGCTGCCGAAGGTCGGTATAACATAACATAACATAAACGTTCACGCCGTTTATCCCCGAAGGGGTTGGCAGAGGTACCAATACTTCTGAACTTACATGGCAGCGCCATCTAGTGTCCAGAGAAGGTACCCACGTTTTGCTTAGACAGTGTACTCACGTGATAGGGGGCAGGCCTATCGTCGTTTTGTACGAATACACTGTCACATGACTAAGTAAAACTCAGCCATGTGGGTTTCCTCACGATGTTTTCCCTCACGGTTAACAACCATGATAAATTAACCACACATATGACTAGAAAAGACAAATTCGGTATAAATAATGGCTTATTTCATGATACCATTATAAGGTGAAAGATTGTGAGCGTGAATTTTTTACTTCTTCACGCCCAAACACACTTGTTTAATTTTTTTTTACTGAGGCTACTTTTTTTTTTACCAAAAATGGAAACGCTGAAATGAAATTGGATGTAGAATATTGTAGATATAGTAAAAATGCAGCATTACAAACTACTTGTTTTCTCAATAACTTCTTGCTTTCTCAATAAGTTCTTGATATTCTCAACTCTAGTCCTAATTAGAAAATTATTGAACTTATATATGAACGTACCTATATCCTCACTTTGGGAAATGGAATAAATGATACATGCACCTTTTTTGCGTCAATGTATTATAACTAGAAGAAAACGTATGATATTGTCTCGTATTGTACAGAACTGGCCATTTTTCAACTGACTTCAAAAAAAGGAGTGTTCTCAATTTGACCTAAGAATACCGTATACTTTGCCATTTATGATTATGATTTGATTTTAATTATTAATATTTTTTTATTGTTCGTCTTATTGCTGACCACGAATATAGTTCTGAGATTAACTACACCAAGATTTGAATTATGCATTTCTGCTTGTATTTGAAGAACAAGGAGATATGTTTCTACTCAGTTTGATACAACTAATTGTGTCAATGTTTTTTTGCATTATTCTAGGAATGTGTAAATGGGTGATTGCTATGACTAAATATGACAAAGTGGCCAAAGTTGTAGCCCCTAAGAAGCAACGATTAGCTGCAGCTCAAGCTGTTTACGACAAAGCTATGGCTGCCCTAGCTATCAAACAAGCTCAACTCAAAGAGGTATGAAGATTTACATACATGCCACACTCACGCCATTATTTCCCATTGGGGTAGGCAGATGCTAGATGTCACTTTTTAGGATCCTGTCAAACTTCTCTAGTTTCGTTTACATCCATCAATCTTTTCATATATGTTCTTTTATTCTTTATACTTCGGACGCCTGCCTTTTTGAGCATACTCTCTATTTGGTCCAAATGTGTCCTCCGAAGTCGTCCTACACTAATAGAAGAGAATAGAATAGAAAAACTATTTACTGCACAATACATATAAATATTATGATATATATTTTGATTTATATACTTAATATATATAATTTAATTTGCAACAGTATTATAGCGTTTCAGTAAGGTAGTGCTTTTTTTACCATATCCTCGAAAATGGATTGGGATTTAGCCTGACGAATCTCTACCGGAAGTGCGTTCCACAATTGAACTGCCTGCACAGTGAAGGAGGAGCTATAGAAATTGGTTGAATGGGAGGGAATACTTCATAGAAGATATATAACCTAATAAATACAAACCATATAAACTAATATTACCTAAATAATGAAAATGAGAACTTAGTACATCAATGTAGATAAAATAGTAGTTTTTTAATAATTTCCTAAATTTCTATTTACTGATAGCAAATAAAACATTTCATTTATCGACCACTCAAGTGGATTGATTCATTGATTATGATAATTAAATATTTGTGTAATATAGGAATTATTTACTGAATTGTTTTAATATAATTTGAACAAATTTACCTTTTAATTTTTTTAGGTACAAGACAAACTTGCCAAGCTTGAAGATGCTCTAGCATTACAACAGCATGAGAAACAACTATTAGATGAGGAAGTTGAAGATTGTATAAATAAGTTAAAACGTGCTGAAATGCTAATCACAGGGCTAGGGGGAGAAAAAACACGATGGACGCAGATTGCGGCCGATTTGAGGTCAACATATAATTCGTTGACTGGTAAGAATATTGTTTCTATACTCAGATTATATGCCAATCAGTTATTCGTATGTGAAATAGAGAAACAGATAAACCATGGAAAACCTATGCTGCGCAATGGGTTATAGGGGCGGAAAACCAACATCTTTGTTTTAGTGTATCACGTACTTACGTTTACGCTGAAAGGTGCCAAGGTAATTGGCAGTGGCATAAAGAAGTGGGTAATTCAATAAACATTGTGCAAAGACGATTTTTTTAGGATAAACGGTATTGAAAATTTCTTGTTTTAAATATTTCATATCAACATATTTTATATCTTTTTTCGCTTAATATTCGTTTCCTTATTTGAATTAAATCTATTTCAGGTGATATTCTCATAGCTTCAGGGATAATAGCATATCTGGGACCATTTACTGCAGTATTTAGACATGAGCAGGTATTTATACATTGTATGATATTATTTTAATGATTACAGTTTTGTCATAACTACTAACATATTTTTTTGTTTAGATACATAAATGGGCGTATGCATGTCATGATTGCGGTATTGTATGCACCTTGAACTTCAGTTTGATTAAATCTCTTGGCGACGCAGTCACCATTCAGCAATGGAACATCGATGGTTTGCCATCGGATGACTTTAGTGTGGAAAGCGCTATTATTATAAAGTAAGTAATTTAGCTGGTAAAGTAAGCCTTATATTTTCAAGAGTTTTCACATAATCATGAAAAAATATTTTTATTCAGAACTGCTCGTCGCTGGCCACTTATGATTGATCCACAAGGTCAAGCTAACAGATGGGTCAAAAATATGGAAAAACCAAACAATTTGGTTGTAGTACGAATGACTCAATCTGATCTTAGTCGAGTCCTAGAGAACGCGGTGCAATTTGGACAACCGGTAACTTTATGCATACTGTGATATACATACATATAATGTACTCATATACATTTTTAATCTATTTTGTTTATTTTTAGGTCCTGCTAGAAAATGTAGGGGAGGAATTAGACCCTATGTTAGAACCATTATTGCAACAACAAACGTTCAGACAAGGCGGTGCTTTATGTATAAAAATCGGTGACAATATCGTTGAATACAATAAAGAGTTCAAGTAAGATGTATCCGATAACTTACATACGAGTAATTTTGCTCTAGTAATGTTCTTTGTTCGTACTGAAATAATTACGTATATAAACATGACATCGCCATTGAACAAAATTTATTTAAACAAACATATGTTTTTGTATTCAGATTAAATTAGTTTTTTTTTCAGACTGTTTATTAGTACCAAACTTGCAAATCCTCATTATTTGCCTGAAGTAGGTGTACGAGTTACTTTGGTTAATTTCATGCTAGCGAAAGACGGTTTGATTGCTCAACTATTAGCAAGAGTAGTTGCCAAAGAAAGACCTGACCTACAACAAGCTAAGTTAGATCTAACAACTGAGGGTGCCCAACATAGACGTTTGTTGCAAGAAATTGAAAGAAAAATATTAAATGTTTTGTCTACTTCTGAACATCTTCTGGAAGATGAAGCTGCAGTCCAGGTAAATAAGCAAAAATATTACTAATGATATTTTGGTATAAATAACAGCAACCTTATAAAGGTAACTATTCCTCTGAATTGTGGTGACAGGTTTTCAACACCTATCAAATTGGATAATTTTAAACCCCCTGACCTCCGTGTAAAATGACACATTTAAGGAGCATTAAAGTTATTCTATTTTTTCAGTTCAGAACATAATATTGAGATAACTCATATTGTTTTACAGATTTTAAATTCAGCTAAAGATACATCAAAAGAAATTAAAGAAAAACAAGAAATAGCAATGGTGACAGAAAAGGCTATTGATGAAGCTAGAGACGCTTATGTACCTATTGCAATCCACTCTACAAATCTTTTCTTTTTAGTTGGTAAGTTAGCATACCATATAACAAATAATGAATTTGCTGCACATGTTTAAAATTGACTTTTTCATATAATCTGTTCTGTTTGTAGCATCACTAGCAGCCATTGATCCTATGTACCAATATTCTTTGGGATGGTTTGAGACTCTTTTTACATCTGCAATTGATAATACTGAAAAGGTCGAAGATATCCCGCAACGTTTAGGAATCTTACGAGCGTACTTCACTTTGTCTGTTTATAGAAATATCTGTCGTAGCTTATTTGAAAAGGTTTGTGTTTTAGCTAATATAATAAAGCACGGGATCTGAAAAGAAATAATTTATTGATCATCTCTTTTATTTCTTACAGGACAAGATAGTATTTTCATTGTTACTGACAATAACAATCATGGTGGCAGAAGATCGTCTATCGAAAAGCAATGTTATGTTCCTTCTTCAAGGAGCACATCCTCGTAATGTACCTCCAAAAACAGTTGACTTTTTATCAGATCAGGGTTGGCGTGAGCTTGTTGGGTATAACTTTTTTATATTTTTGTCATCTTCGTTTCACACTACACTATGATAATGTTTCTGCCTTTTCTAGTTTAATGGAATACGATGGATTCCATAACTTAACGGATGATATAACAAAGAACGTAGATGCTTGGGAAAAGTATTGTGACTTGCCGGATCCACAAAATCAGCCACTTCCTGATCCATGGAATTTGCTTCTGGATCCATTCCAGGTATGAATATAGAAAGAGTATGAGATACTTCAGTAGTACTCCTCATACACATACATGAAGTTTTCATAAAACTATTGATGCCTCATATACTTGATATTATTCACACCGACGATAATTACTCGGATTCCAAAACATCTTCATTTAAACCATAATTTTATAAAGTGATTTGATTAAAAAACGGTTATGTTTTCTTTCAGAAACTAATGCTAATAAGATGTTTAAGACTAGACATGATGGTTCCGGCCGTACAAGGTTTTGTTGAAAGTAAGTGCTATAATAAGAAACAGCATTTTTCTCTATAATTATGTTATACATTTTGGTCTCATTACATCATCACTCATTTATTCATTCATTTTAATTTAATATTATGAAATCATAAATCAATTGTGTATTTATTATTGTGTTTCTTCAAAACACATTATTTGAAAAATACACCATTAGTCGCCCAAGTTATATAAGCTTTATTCCCTAATATGTACTATTTAATTTACAGAAACTATGGGTCGACCATTTGTGGAACCACCTCTGTTTGATTTGGGCTCGTCATATGCTGAATCTTTTTGTTATATTCCATTACTATTTGTGTTAACTCCTGGTTCTGACCCTATGGGGACTTTACTGAAATTTGCTGAGGATCAAGTACTTATTGAATATTTATTAAATTATTTTCTTACTGAGGTTTCTAAAGGCTTTATTGGTTTATTTATTTTTTAATTTCAAGGGATTTGGTATTAATCGATTATTCTCACTGTCTTTGGGGCAAGGTCAAGGCCCTATTGCTGTAAGGCTTATTGAAGAAGGTGTGCGCAGTGGCACATGGGTTGTCTTACAAAATTGCCACTTAGCCAAAAGTTGGATGCCTATGCTTGAGAAGGTAAACTGAACTATTTTATTTTATGTACAATCTATAAATCTAAAGATGATAAATTGATGTAGCCGCTTTGTTGCTTTTAGATTTGCGAAGGATTTTCAGTTGAAAATACACACCCTGACTTTCGATTATGGTTAACTTCGTACCCTGCGGATCATTTCCCTGTATTTGTGCTTCAGAATGGAATCAAAATGACAAATGAACCTCCTCAAGGTAATTTTATAAATAAAAAATGCACTCTCGAAAACTTGGTATTACGAGTATTACAGTAAATAAATATTTTTTCTCTGTTTTTAGGTTTAAGAGCCAATATTACCCGCTCTTATCAAAGTGACCCTATTAATGATCCTGAATGGTTTGAGGGTAATAAACAAGGCACCATTTTCAAAAGGCTTCTCTTTGCTTTGTGTTTCTTTCACGCTGTTGTGCAGGAAAGAAGGCAGTTTGGTCCGCTTGGTTGGAATATCCGATATGAGTTCAATGAGACAGATTTGAGGATTAGTATCACTCAACTGTACATGTTTCTGAATGAGTACAAGGTATTTTAATTAAGGTTATAGTAAACTTATTAGATATAACTTTTGTACGTGAAGAATACCTATATTTATTCGGCGATTTTCTAACTTATATTTCCAGCTGTTTTTTATTATTTTTGGTTTCATTTTCTTCTTTTCATCAACATTCGGATTAAGTAAAAATAATTAGTGTAATTGATTTTTATAAGCGGTAGTCAAGTTTAATCACAATCTGCCTATAATACTTACGAACATTTCAGGATGTCCAATTTGTTGCCCTGCGATATCTGACAGGCGAGTGTAACTATGGTGGAAGAGTGACTGATGATTGGGATCGTAGATGTCTTAACACTATCTTGTATAAATTTTACAATCCTAAAGCAATCGGTGACGAGAAGTATCCTATAGATCCCTCGGGTTGGTTTTATTTATCATATATTAAATATCTTTTATATTCCTTTTGTTTTGAATTGAATTTCTTTTTCCAGGAATATACTACATACCATGTTTGAAACATTATGAAGACTATATTGCATATGCACAATCATTGCCAGTGCATTCGCCACCAGGAGTTTTTGGCTTCCATTCCAACGCCGATATAACTAAGCATTTTCGGGAAGCTGAAGAACTTTTAAGTACAGCTGTATTGACACAGGTTTGATATGTTTAGAATTATAAATATATATAAATACGTGTGGTTAATTTATTATGGTTGTTAACGTTGAGGGAGAACATCGTGAAAAAACTAATATGGCTGAGTTGTACTTTTTCATATGACAATGTACTCGTACAACACGGCGATAGGCCTGCTCCCTATCACGCGAGTACACTGTCCAAGCAAAACATGGGTACTCTGAACACCAGGTGATAATGTCACGTGATTTTCAGAAGTATTAGTAACCAACCCCTTCGGGGATATACGGCGTGGTCGTTTGAGTTTGAATTCTATGAATATAATTTAATGATAGCTTTTCTGATGATAAAGGATACCATGGCTGGCACTGGAGGTGGCGCAACTCCTGAACAACAAGCAATGGCGTTGGCAGAGGATGTTCTTAAAAGGTTGCCTGCTAAAATACTCAGAGGTAATTTCTATTGTTGGTTAAATTATCGACGAAAATTTTGTTACAATAAACCACCGTGTTTTAACTTATCCCGTTTTTGTTGTTTTGTGTTATGTTTTTTTTTAGATATGAAGTTTCTAGAAACAAGACATATAATATTTTTTTACTGTTATTAAATTGTTACTGTAATTAAAATGTTACTGTAATGTATATCTGTGTTTAATGTGCTGTATTCTATTGTTGATCTTCTTTTCCTTTGTAATATTTTTATTATTTTTTTATGAAATTTACGTTTACTTTCTTTATGTTGATTGTTAAGTGTTTCTTAATGTATGTGAGTGTAACTGTGCCTTCTTTGTATGTAGCAATGAATAAATGTTTTCTTTCTTTCTTTCTTAAATTACTCAACATGACATAAATGTTCACGCCAAACATCCCCGAAGGTGTTGGCAGAGGTACTAATACTTCTAAACATCACGTGACTTTGTCACCTGGTGTTCAGAGTACCCACGTTTTACATGGACAGTGTACTCACGTGATAGGGGGCAGGCCTATCGCCGTTTTGTACGAATACACTGTCACATGACTAAGTACAGCCATGTGGGTTTCCTCACATGATAAATTAACCACACGTATATCTTTAGAAAAGACAAATTGGTGTAGGCCCGACCCGGGATTTGAACACTAGTCGTTAGCACGATATCCGGTGTTCTACCCATTGAGCTATCACGGTTGTAACTAAATTATTGCTGTTTTACTGGAAATTATTGTATTGGTGCATGCCTAGTGATAGTTCAGTGCCCAACAATCACTTAAAAGCCCCAAAAATCTTTTAAGACGCTGGAGCGCAAAAATGGGTTACGTCAAATCAAAAAATACACTTTAAAAAGATAAAAACACATGTACGTTTTCGTTTTGGTCCAGTTATTGGCTTTTGTTTGTTATTGTTAATCTTAAAATAATATTCAATGTCGCAATCACTTCTACAACTTTAAATTGAATATTGGTTCCAGGTCCGTCACATGAAGGTGATTTAAAACCATCAGAGATGACACCCATGTCGATAGTCGTGATTCAGGAAGCGGCTCGATATGAGAAACTAGTGTCTGTTATCAGAAGCAGTTGTACGGCGGTTATTGGAGCTGTACAAGGTATTTAAGACAAACACAAAAGTACTTCACTATCCAGATAAAAAATATTTAGACTTACGATTTTTTGTGGCAACAAACACTGACGAATAATCACGTAAAAATAAATTTGTTCAGTTTTTTGAAATAACCAACGATACAAATAGTTTTGTATATTACTTGATATTTATTATTGCCTTAGCTGTAACTTATATATTTTAGTCTGCGATATTTTAGTCAGCCACTTAGCCGCAGATAATATTATTCTTCTTTCTTTTTCTACAATACATATACTCACGGCTATAAACACCAAAAAGGGGAAAGAAAGAGCTACAGAAAAAAAATCTTCAGGCACTTTTTGAAGTTGAGTGAGTGAGGAAAAGATTAAGAGGAAGATAGTGCTATTCTAAGCCGATACATAGCGTTGCAGCCATATTTTATATGATGCTGGGTATAATATAAAGTGGGTCAAAAGAATAAAATGTTTTTTTAATACAAAAACATTGTTTTCAGGTATCAGTGTGCTAAATGACATTACGGAAGAGGTTCTGACTAGTATGGTGAGAGGACGGATTCCTGCTTTGTGGGCCGGGAAGAGTTATCCGTCTCTCAAATCATGCGCTGGTTATGTTAATGACCTTATACAACGACTTGAGTTTTTGCAGGTACTTATTTAGCTATTTATTACTACTTATTTAAGGAATTTTCGGCGCATAGAGAAGATGAGGAGCCAATGTAGAAGGTAATGCTAGTAGAGGACGACCTCGGGGGACATATTTGGACCAAATAGAGAGTGTGTTAAAAAGGCTGTCCGAAGTATGAAGAATAAAAGTATTGATGTATGTGAACGAAGCTAGAGAGGTTTGCCAGGATCGTAAAAAGTGGTGATCGATATTCTCTGCCTACCCTAATGAGAACTGATGGCGTGAGTATATGTATGTATGTTACAAATAGCTTTTGCATTGCTTGACTTAGAGTATTTTTTAGATGTAGAGAATATTGATAAAATAAGTTCGTTTCAGAATTGGCATGAGTTTGGTCCTCCCATTGTGTTTTGGTTGTCTGGATTCTATTTCCCTCAAGCTTTCCTCACCGCAGCTCAACAGAGCTACGCCAGAAAATACAGGATTCCTATCGACCAGCTTGCATTCCATTATGAGGTGAGTTGAAAGTGGGATATATATTTTAATGAATAAAGGAAAGAAAAATTTCGAAACCAGCGGGGATCGAACCCACGACCTCCGGGTATACGCCCCCATCGCTCTGCCATCTGAGCTATAGTGTCAATGGCTTCTAGTGTGATATTTTTCTTTTTATTTATTTATCCGTAATTATAAATATATATTTTAATTTTATATTTCCTGTAGCTTTAGAAACTTAATATTTGGTACGTTTTAATGGTTGTTTTTAAGGAAATTGATTAAAACCATATTTTTAACTTCTCTATACCTAAGATTTCTCCAGTCAAACACACACTGATCTCACTTTTTAAAATTTTGTATGTGTTGATGAATTATAGTCTATTCTTACTTCGGAAGGATGTAGGATACTAATGGTGAAAAAGTGGTTTCACTACAGACAAACGAACACATAAACAAATATTTTCTCTTAATAAAAGGTATAGATATTATTTATTAATGACCAACATAGCAAGTACGAGCGACCTTTTAACTAGATATCACGTGGTGTCTTAAGCATTTACTTAGTATCGTATACTGTTATCTTATTCTAACCGCCAGAGCATTGATAAAATAAACCTCATGCCAGGCCTCCTGATATTTTTTATAACTTGTTGAATCTATTTTGCGTTATTTTCATTAGGTGCAATCTCAACAAGAAATGACAGAAAATCCACCGGAAGGAGTTTACATCTCAGGTCTCTTCATGGAAGGTGCGCGGTGGAACGCCAAGGATTATTACGTCGATGAGTCGTACCCTAAGGTTCTTTACGACACATTCCCCATTGTGAGTATTTCGAGCCATGAGATCAGAATGGCTACTTGATGTGGGATTCATGCAGTCCTTGTGTAATGAATACAATATAGCTCTCCCGTCAAATTCGCACCCAAATTAGTGAAGTAGTAGTAATAGTAATAGTAAAAATATATTTATTAAAAGATTTACAGCTTAGTCCATTTACGTAGTTCCCAAACTAGGCTCAGCCTGTATCGTGGAAAACCAATTTAATTTAATTGTGTCTATGTCGCAGGAAAATCGTCAAACTCGTTAACTTATAAGTTTCCTAGGAAACTTGTAAGTTGACGGTAATCCGTCAAACAGCATGTGAATTTACACTTTACCTGATAGTTTTTAGGAAACTTGTAAAATAACGGACTCACCTCAGGAAACTTGTCAATGAAGCGCTGACGGCGCGAAGAGAGGGGTGTTAGTCAATGCTCATTGGCCGGCCGCAGTCACGTGACGTGACGTGACGCATTCGCGCGTTCTATCAACTCGACAATCAACACTTATATTTTCCTTACTTTACTTATGCTAATCTATTAATTTGCTATTATTTGCTGTCACTGACATGAAGTTAAAACGTTTTAAGAGTATTTATTAAATATAGTTTTTGCTGCTGTGTAGTGTCGGCTTAGAATAGCACTACCCCATTTCTTCCGGTGGGTGTACGTAAGAGGCGACTAACGGTATTGGGGCTTTTGAGGGATTGTTGGGCGATGCGGTTGAAGACCCCTCACCAACAACCTTAATCTCATCATCTTTTCCCCACTCAAGTTTCCAAAAGTGTCTGTGGCTCTGGCTACCTCTTCTAGGGATTTATAGCTGTGAGTATATCTATGTATGTATGTAATTTGTTTAAGTATATATCGTGATACTTTTTTGTTGCATAGTATGAATACCACCTAGATAATTTTTATGCCGTTTTAATTTAAAGAGCGCTTTAATACCGATACATACATACCTACACTCACGGCAATAACTGCTTAGAAAGGGTAGCCTTAGCGTCGGAGTTTAGCTACTTCTTGAAGTTAAATAGGAAAAGTCTGTTAAATAAACATTCATGGTGATAGGTCTCCAACCGCATCGCCAAAACAACACTAAAAAAGCCCCAAGGTCCTTAGTCACCTCCAATGACATCCGTTCGTATAGGTTACCGTCAGAAATATGTTAGTGCTATTCTCAACCGATAATTGTTAGATTTTAAACTCTTAATAATTTACTTCACTCATAATATTTTGTCCCGCGGTTGTCGCCAGAGGAAACCAAAGGCTTTTTAAGTGCTTGTTGGGTGAAGTGGCTGCATATCCACCGCCACGCCACCTTCTAATTCTGTAGCTCAAAATACATCTTATTGTGATTAGCTACTGTGATGTGAGTGAGTGAAAAGCAAGTCAGAAGGTTGGTTGATTAGCGAATGGAAACTATTGTAAAAATCCGTTATTCGTAGTTTTCGTTTATTATTACTTAAGACGGCTAGGAAACTCTTCTTTGAAACGCTCTTAGGCCATTTATTCATTTATTTTTGAAAATATTAAAACATTGTCATTACTTTCAATTCATGTTTTTTACTTAACTCACTTCTTAACCAATCAGCATAAGTAACTGGTTTTGTTAACAATGTCACTAGCAGCCATTAGGAAGCTTACAAATTACCTAAATTATAAATTCAAAACTCGGAAACTTGTCAAAAATGGTTCCCAATTACAAGTTTCCTGAGTTGAGTTCGTTATTTTACAAGTTTCCTAAAAACTATCAGTTAAGATGTAAATTCGCTTGCTGTTTGACGGTTTTCCGTCAACTTACAAGTTTCCTAGGAAACTTATAAGTTAACGAGTTTGACGATTTTCCTGCGACATCTATATAATTATCGAATGATGCGCGGTGCGTGTATATATGCTGCATGGTAATCTTAGTATAGCCCCCAAAGTGCAATGCGATTATAGCAACACTACGGTCAGATGCATGACACGTTTAGTTAATGATTTTGTTCCAGAATGTATACTTAATAAAGTATTCATTAAAAAATTTGAATAAATAGATAGCTGTGTATTTTTCCTCGCGGATGTTTTAAAGGGCGACCTAGAGCTTTGGGGCTTTTTATACCCAGCACAGTCAAGATCTCATAAAAACGTAAAATCAACTCTGTTTTTTTAAAAATTAATTTGAAATTCTCTAGTACATTCACTCTGTTTTCCTTTTTGATGCTTTCCATATTTTACAGGTGTGGTTAATCCCCTTAAAACGCGAAGATGTACCTACGGACGTGTTCTACAACTGTCCGTTGTACAAGACCGGTGATAGGAGAGGAGTTCTCTCCACTACGGGACACTCTACCAACTATATTCTATTCATGAGGTTGCCGACTAAATTGACACCGGAACATTGGATCATGCGAGGTGTTGCCTTGCTGACTCAGCTACCGTTTTAAGACTATGTTTCGTTCTATCTTACTGTCACGCAAGGTCTTGAGTTGTTTTATAAGGTTTGATATTGTTACTACAAGAGCTGGAGCAAATTGTTTATATGGAATAATTGATTTGATTTGACTGCCAAAAACAATATGCGATTTAAACGTATGCCTTGTTTTTTAATTTATTACCACGAAAAACTAGTCTTGGTCATGTGCAGTCGTTCAATTCTAAATACCTTACACATAGCCTGAACTTGGCGTTTTTGAATGAATGATGAAATGTGAATTTGAATAAATATATTGGCTTTAACAACATTAATTGATTCCAATAACATTCTCAGCCGTTTATCTTTAAGGCCTATAAAAATCTAATGATCAATCACAACGATGACGACGATAATTTGGGTCCCTGGAATTTGCTTAGCATTAGTACTATTATTATATGGCGTTGTACAAATATTTAATTTACCTTGTTAATTATTAATAGTTTGTTATTTTAAATAAATAATTATCTTAACTCAAATAGTTTTATTGAACGCTGTCAAGAAAATAGTGAAAATACACATGTATTTAAAATATTATACCAAGGTACAGCTGGCTGATAGTATATATTTATTTAGGATGTGAGTAGCAGAAGCCAATAGAAAAAAACATGTTAATCTTTTTACTACGATTTTACTATATATATATAGTAAAGTCATTAAGGCGTGACAAAATATATTTTGAAAGATGACGTAGTATGCAAGATAGAAAAAGGAATGTTGAGGTGGTTTGGGCACATAGAGAGGATGGATGAAAATAAAGTAGCGAAAGAGATATATAGAGCCAATGTGGATGGGAATGTTAGTAGAGGACGGCCTCGTAAAACGTTTCTGGACCAGATAGAAAACGTTCTTATAAAGGCGGGGGTCCGAAGTGAGAAGAATAAAAGAGCATGTATGAGAAGGATAATGAATGTAAGGGAAGCAAGAGAGGTTTGTCAAGATCATACTAAGTGGCGATCGATAGTCTCTGCCTACCCCAATGGGAATAATGGGCGTGAGTATAAGTAAGTAAGTAAAATATATTTTGTCACGCCTTAATGAGTTTTACATCTTTAAGCAGTCGGCTGGCAAATAAAGCACCGCGTTATAAATGGCTGATTGATTATTTACCCCAAATATCGCATAAACTACAAATTTTACAAGGTCTGGGTTGAGAAGTAATTATAGTAACTTTACTTATACTCACACCCATTGTTTTCATTGGGGTGGACAAAAGAAAGTAACTTATAAAGCAAAACTGTATTCGCCCTCAACGGATTGGTGGCTGACGTTCATTAAACTATTTGATTCAAGTCGCTTACGCGTCCCACCATTAACTGTTCGAGGGGTGCATCCCTTTAATTCCCCAAGATTTGGTTCTATAGAACTGTTGAAACACTTCTAATGCTTCCGAATTTTATCCCAATAGTTCGGTATAGGAGGTTTATTATCTACCCCTACTCTAGTTGCAGTATTATTTAAAATTTGATTTTTTCATGTCGTATTAATTAAGTAAAATGGCTCAAAAGTGAAGTATTTTAAAAAGTTAAACTATCATGCGTAAATTTGAAAAATATATAAAATAATTGTTCAAAACCAACTTTCCGAAGACTTGCAATCATACTCGCCGCCCAGGCAGTGTTAGCGAGGCGAATAAGAGAACTTCCAATCCACATTCTCGAGGACAGCAAAACAGTCCTGCAATTGGCCAGAAGAGGATCGGGTAACTTGTTCGCAGGCCCACAACCATGTCTGCCATTGCCAAACGACCAGTTAAAAACAATAGTCCGTAAGGCTGCAAAAAGTAAGCGATAAGCCAAAATAGCTTTATCCTGGATCAACAAGACAAATACTAATAAACTATATAAGTAAATTAAGCAAAAATCAAATCAGCATAGCCATCTGTTTAATTTGGGTGTTACAGACAGCCCTCTGTGCAGAGCATACATGGATAAGGAAGAAACAGCTGCGCCTACAAAGTCCGGATAATACACCTGGGTGACGCCAGGTCGATTCCTGAGGTGTTCAAGATTATTAAAAGGGTCCTGCACTTCCTCAGTTTAATTCCGCTATCACTTGCGGTAAATACCCGTTCACAATACAAAATACTGCGCTGTACTAACTATTATAGCTGTATTGTACCCACCTATGTCCTGTGATTGTACTCGCTGAACCAAAGCTTAGGACTGAAACGTACCTGAACTCTCTTATCTTTTTGATAAGCACTTGATTAATCTGGTATCTAAGTAACCGATTTCATTACCATGTTGCCATGGTAAAAACAAATTGATCGATACAAAATCAAAATATTTACTTAATTCTTAACATGGATATAGTTAGATAAATATTATTATTAAAAGAAGTCGAACATTGCTTTATGATTGATTTCCGCGGAAACGTTGGAAAGTTAAAAAAGTTATAAGAAAATGAAGTAATATGCAAGGTATTCAATAGGCAATCATGAAGCGGAATCCTTGTAGTTCGAAGAAAATCCCTTCTGGGAAGGACTCTGCTGATGTAAAATTGCCAAAAATAGCAAAAATGACTCCTTCAAGTCATAGAGTAAGATCTCATCCAGTATTTTCTTTGCCGCAAGAAGTGTTGAAGTTACCTCCTCCTCCGAAAAAGATATCAAAATCACAAATTGAACCAGCTTCTCTAGCTGTACGACGCAAATCAGGTACTTCTCTGTATATTTATATATGTATGTAGTCCTTATATTCACGGATATAATTCCAAATAGCGATAATCAGAACTTATTACTTTTATTTTAAATAAATGTCTATTTCAAGTTCATAGGGTAACAGATAGTAAATGCGGATAAAATGATTATAATCATGTATTATGGCATCGGCCAACAATTTCTTAACAACCGCAGTAACCGGGAGAATAAGAGATAGACCTAATCAAAAGAAACAGAATGATTAGAAGAAACCCCTTATTTAAATCGCTCCCAGTTCAGTTTCCGAATAAACTCAAACATTCGCTCCGTATATCCCCGAACGGGTTGGTAGAGGTACTAATACTTCTGAACATCGAGTGATATTGTCACCTGGTGTTCAGATTACCCACGTTTTGCTTGGACATAGTACTCACTTAAAAATAATTCATTATAACTTCCGAATAACTATTTTATTGTCATCCACTGATCGATTACTATGATTTAATAACAATACTGTTCCATTCCAGTGTATTGTATCAAGTAATCCAGAATATAAGAGTAGATTTCGGTATTGCAAAGAGGGAAAAAAATGTGAAAAAGTATATTCGGTCGTCTATTTGACTTTCTTTTTTTAATCATTTAAAAAATGATGAGATAAAATTATAGCGACGTTAATATGAACCATTATCTTTTCTTTATATATTATTTCTGTAAGCCTCTTTCTTGCCCGGAAGCTTGTGACGCGATGAGTCAAGCTAGAAATTTGGTTCAGGTATCGTTTTGTACAGTTCGCGGCCGTGGTGTGCACAAAATATAGACTTTGCTTGAGTGTAAGCGCGCGCAAACTTTAGTCGATCAGAGATGCGCTGTGATTGGTCGGAAAATTTCAAAATAAACTCATTTTATAGGACGCGACGTAGTCGTACCAGGGTTACCCACTAGTTCCATTTAAAATGGCTCTACTTCTCAAGAAGCTGTGTGTATTTTGTACTCGTACTAGAACACTATTCTAGGATTCGATTTTTAGGTGGATGAGCCGCGTCCATGAGTGGCTAAGGAACTCTTTATTTCGATGCTCCTGCTTATCATTACGAAAATTAATGCCATAGTGTAAGTATATGTAAATTGATTTATTTACCATGATTTTTGTAGTGATGCAAAGCTACACTGCTATGAGAAAAGCCAGAGAAGAATTTCGAGCAAAGCTGATGGAACTCATTTGCGAGTCCTCTCCCGAAGAAGAAGGGGACTCCGAACTCTCTTCAGAGGAACGAAATATTCTAAGATACTACTATTATTTACGATACGGGATTGATACAGTTCATGTAGCGCCGTTGGATGATAAAACTATTGCGAGGTAATTGCAATATACTATTTAATAAGAAGTAAACAATTATCGGTGACTTTCCTCAAAAATAATATAAAACTCTTTATTTCAAACATATAAACATAACATAACATAAACGTTCACGCCGAATATCCTCGAAGGGGTTGGCAGAGGTACCAGTACCTCTGAACATCAGGTGACTTTGTCACTTGGTGTTCAGAGTACCCACGTTTTGCATGGACCCACATGATTAAGTACAACTCAGCCATGTGGGTTTCCTCACGATGTTTTCCGTCACCGTTAATAACCGTGATAAATTAACCACACAGACATATGTGTGTGTTTAAAAAAGACAAATTGGTGTAGGCACGACCCGGGATTTGAACACTAGTCGCTTATTAACCGGTGTTCTACCCATTGAGCTATCACGTCGTCATTCATCGTCGTTTATTTCAAAATACTTTTTAAATAATAAATTATTAAAATATAATATTAACTAGGTTATGCTTAAGCGCAATACACACTGAGCCCGCCGGGCCCCCCACATACGTCGGCAACTTTTTGTCGGCGGTCTATTTTTTATACATCATAGGTTAGACATGATTATTTGAACACAGGCCGCCGGGTTGTGTCGTCGGGCAATGTCGATGGCCCGGCGGGCTCTGTGTGTATTACGCTTTAGAGTAAATATAAGGTTGACTTCTTTTTCGGAATTCATAATATAAGTTTAATCCTTTTTTAAATCCTTTACAATGACACAAACAATATTTATTTCAGAGTGTTACGTCTAGTGCCACCAAAACTAAAAAGATTCAAAGACATTTTGGGAATATGTACAGAAGAGATGTGCCAGGATTTTATGATGAGTATGAAAAAAGCAATTGTCGATTTTGTTTTGAGAGACCCGAACACTGTAAGTTATGCATTTTAAGTCATTTAATCTTTTAAACAGCAATACAACGAAATAGGCCTGCCCCCTACCACGTGAGTACACTGTCCAAGCAAACCGTACTCTGAACACCAGGTGACAAAGTCACGTGATATTCAGAAGTATTAGTACCTCTGCCAACCCCTTCGGGGATATTCGGTGTGAACGTTTATGTTTATGTCATGTTATGTTACAACGAAATAAGCTCACTCCATTTTATATTATGCGACGACGACGCTGTATTACAGTCAAATGTAGGTTTAACCCTCGGCATGCCTGGTTGGGTCTGTGAGACCCACCGCAGCCGTTGAACCGTTATAATTCATTGTAATTTGAAATTCGCGCGCAACCGCTCTCAGTAGCTGACCGTAGTGAACTGATTGTCGCCCTCCGCCCGCTACCTCAGTCCGGGGCCTGCTCCAGTAGTGAAAGGATCATGTGATCATCAAAGTGATAGAACATGCAATTTTCCAGTTTGGAAATTGCTATGTTCCTAAAAATGATGTCGGAAATGAAGAAGACTAATTATTTTAGCTTAGAATATAAGATAACCTATGTGCATTATGATCCCCAAAGTCTGATTGTGATTTCTTTAGTTTTAGTTGATTTTGCATGTTTATGAACATAAGATGTTTAATTCTACGTTAAAAAACAAGGTAAAAGTTTAATTAAAAAATCTTTTGAAAATATTATTAATTCGAACACGTATTTTATTTAAAACCCTAAAAAACATGTTTAATTTTATTATAAAATAAAAAAATATACTACATTGATATCAATTTGTAGGAGAAAAAAAAATTAATTTAGGGTCTCACCGACCCACCAGGCACGCCACGTAACTTTTTCCTACCAGGCACGCCAAGGGTTAAAACTGGTTATACTTTGATGAATACACATAAATTTTGTGAGAGATGTTTGATAATATGTGTTTAAGTATCTTATAACTTTTATTTAAAATATGCCATTCTTTGGCTTCTTTTATCGTATGGATGATCATTGAACAGCGCATTCACGTGAAAGGAAAGGCAGGCCAATCGCCGTTTTGTAGTTACAAACACCACGGAGGAGTTATACTTAGTCAGTTGACTAAGTATAACTCCTCCGTGGTGTCCCGGTTAAGCGCTTGGTTTCAAGTACGGAGGTCTCGGGTTTGATCCCCGAGGGGTGGTAACCTTACAAAAAATAATTTGTAAGATTAAACCCAATTGGGTAGGAAATTGCAGGCTTGAATCACCTGATTATCCGAAATTAAGATGATTCCGTGCTTCGGAGGGCACGTTATGCCGTCGGTCCCGGCTGCTATTATTATATGTTTTTTTTTGGTATTTATTAAATATTTTTATTCGATAGTAAACACGAAAATAAAACACTAATTTGAATATTTTCCATTTAAAATGAGTAATTGTAAAGTTATGATTTTTTAAAGATTGTTCAACTTTTGTACTTAATGACGTCATCGATCGATAAAATCACGTAGCGACATGCAAATGAAGCGAAATGTTTTATAAAAATGTCGCTAATTGCAAAACATATCAAGAATTTGTGATGTCAAATGAAATTATTACGATATTATACTAAACAAACCTATGATTTTTCGATATTTTATTAATAAACTGCAAAACCGTATGTCTTTGAAACAACATTGAAGGTCAAACACTGTTACAGTTTTTTGATAAAATAACAGTCATCTTAGCTTCAACTGATATAATTTCAAGAAAATATTGTTTATAACCATAATATCTCGAAATGGTTTTGTAATCAGCATCACTTTAGTAAAACTTTGCATACCGAATTGGCCAGCGTGTTGGACTATGGCCAAATCACAATATATAGGCTCGAGCCCCTTCGTGGGGACATGTATGGTCTGTCAGGAAGTATAAGTCAGCCACGTAGTTTACTTCATGATGTTTTCCGTCACCGTTAACATGTTTGATAGGCTTAGAATTAAATCTCACGTCTCCTGCATGGAAACCAGTGATCCCAGTGATCTTTCAAGGGTGTATTTTGTAATATATTGCCCGTCGTAGTAAGACATAGTTTACAATGTAGCTAATTCAAACTTTGTTTGATGTAAGTGTAAATACATACATACATATACTCACGGCTATAAATCCCTAGAAGGGGTAGCCAGAGCTAAGGAACTTGAAGTTCCTCAGCCACTTTTGGAAGTTGCGTCGGGAAAAGATAGTGAAATAAAGGTTGTTGCTGATGGGTCTCCAATCACATCGCCCAAAAATCCCTTAAAAGCCCCAATACCGTTAGTCGCCTCTTACGTACACCCTCCGGAAGAAATGGGGTAGTGTTATTCTAAGCCGACACTACACAGCATATAAATTTATTTTCATCCACACTCGTTTCTTAGGAAGAGTCATATCAAGAGGAGAATACTCCATTAAAACAAGAGTTAGCAGCAAAGGACGATGCGTGGAGGAACAGATACAGAGTAGCTCGGAATTTTATTGATAAGAACTTATTTTGCATTCATCCCTGTATCGCACAAGTATTGCTTATTTGGTACACCAATTTCAAGTAAGTATTGTTTCTTTAGATTATTTATTAAATACTGGTACTTATTCTCCTAAAAATACGTAACAATAAAAAATCATCCGTAAGAAATGCGAAAGACTAAAATAAACTAAATTTAAAAGATATTGATTTTGATAATCATATTGCTGTCACTATTTATGAAACGGTTAATAAAAAGATGTTTTCAATGGACTAAGAGATTTAGAGCCTTAATTAATTTGGCCTAAAGTTCGTTGTTGCAGCTCAGCTAAAGCTTAATTTAACTTTATTGACATTAAGCAATAACTGATATATTGGATTCTTTAATATACTTTGTGATACGGTAAAGAGCGGGTACATCAACATACGTACTTACACTTACTTGGGGTAGGCAGAAACTATAAAATTAGTGAAAAAAACATGAGTTCCAGTACACCCTGCTGTGCACCAACTTTGAATTTGTATTTATGCTTAGCTAGAGAAACATTTCGATTCCGCGATGTACGATTTTTTATGACGCTGCTAGTATGCGAGTGAGTTCGCCGTCTAGCGGTCAATGGTATTTAGTCAATGATTTCTCCCACAGCGATCTGAGATTAATCAGCGTGAACGATCTACTGTCGATAACTCCCTACGAGCTGAGTGAGTTCACGTTCATCTGCAAGAAGCACATTGAAGCTGCGCAAAATGTTTTGCTCGCCCAGTGGATCCCGAAACTTGTGTCTGTGTTTGAATTGGTGAGTAACAAATTAATGGCACTGATCTTCGACGGGTATCCGTCTAAGACCACGCCCGTTTCTTGCAGCTTTTCTTATAAATATTTATGGTTACTTCAAACTGCTCACCCGTTATAGAAATCAACGTGATGATATATAGCCTCTAGCACTGCCGAATACTATAATAACTTGTAAAGCCTAATAAATTTCTGTGACGCACGGGCAGACAGACACGGTGAATCTATATTTGGCAACAAAACCCTTAACAAAAATCTGTTTTAAAATACAATTTCATGTACTTTTAAGGGAATAAAAAGAAAACAAGTGCCAGAACCAAAACAAGCATCCAAGCTGAGGAAATTTTTCAACTGTTTAGAAGCTATGATGTCCTTCAATTTGCAAGATCTTTGTATGAAGTCTATTAAAGATTTTACAGACTATGTCTTGGATATTGGCGTAAGTACAAAAATGAAATTAATAATTGTTTCTCAATCTCATTCTAGCATGTTCACGCTGTATATCCCTGAAATGGTTGGCATAGGTACTAATACTTCTGAACATGTGGTGTCGGCCCGACCCGGGGAACTAACCGACGCCTCTCTGCATGATAATAAGCGCATGTTCTTACTATTGAACTAGCTTTTATTTATCTAAATTAGAGTAAGAATTTTGTTCGTTATCATATCAGAAAGAAATAAAGCTATTCTTAATTTAGAAATATATAGTTTATTTAGGATGCTATTTAATATTACAGGCAAGAAACCCCGGCTACGTCCTGAAATTATCATATCATAGCGAAGGTTTAGGATATGACCCATCATTTCAAAACTACAAAAAACAATTTAGGATGCTTTACATGCTTATGATAGACGCTTGTTCAGTTCCTCGAATTGAAAACATTTTGTTTGAAGGTCACAAAGACTTTGTGGTCAATCCTATGAAAACTTCAGTGAAGGTATTTTAAATAGTTATTAGCATATTAGTATTTAAGTTGAAGTAGTGCAAAGCTTATTTTCTGTAAATTAAAAATATTAACTTATTATAATTATACATATAACATCAATGAGGCAATCTGATATGTTCAAGTACGTGCTTTTTCGTCTTGATCCACCAATATATAATAAAGAAAAGATGGTATTTCCTACAATTTTATTTTGACATGGCTCTTTATTGTATAGAATATTGAAAGCTATCCAACAGAACAATAAATATTTAATAAGTCGTTCTGCATTTTATGAGACCCAAGTCTGTTGCAGTTTATTTATAAACGGTTTTTGGAGTAACACAGGTTATTTTTAACAACATTTGTGATTGTTAACCAATCTAAAGTGTAGTTATTAATAAGTTCGCTTTTTTCAGCCTGCTATCGATGAGCAAATCGTTGCAGATAATATGGAATTAATAGCAGATATGATACTTGCCCAAAATTCTGGACCCCAAAGTAGACTTGCAGATTTCGAGGAATATGTCTGCTTACTGAACGGGCAGGTAAGTGTAAACTAAAATATTTAACTATTGTGGTTGCGGATTTGATACCCGCTGAGAGCAACATAAATGTGATGACCATTAATTGTTGTTTCTTAGTCTTGCATGTTATATATATGTGTATTTTAAGATCTTAAATATATCGTTAAGTTAGGATCCGATACACTATTTAAGATGTCAAATATTGAGCCTAAACAAAGTGTTTCAGGTCTAAATATGACTAGAAGAAGCGCAATACATCGATCGATTTGACTCCTGTTTATTATGTTATTTCATCCCTTAACGTAAGTTATAGGGAAACACTTCTTTCAATATGGCCTCTCTCAATATCGTAGGTACTTTATCGTGAATATTCTTAAACTATTAGTGAGTAAGGGGAATAAATGCTTAGTGTGAAACATAGGAAAGTGACAAACATGTAAAAACATTTTGATGAATTGACAAAAGTATCAATAGACCAAATAGTAAATAGTCAGGTTGAAAAAATATATTTTGTTATTATAGAAATAAGTATTTGACTGTACAGTGTACAGTAAACATTTATTGTTCAAACAGTTGTTGTTGAATAATTGGTGACTGGTAAATGAACATCCCGCGCTGATCAGTGTTGATTTACTACCTACTTCACATTCAAAAATATGAACTCTTAATGAAGCCGAAATACAACATGTTATTTACAGAAACAAGCATATGTTGAAGATTTCTTAAAAGCTCAACCAGAAAAAACGTTCGAAGAATATTGCACGGAGTCAGTTGAAATGTCATTCTGGGCTCGCGAGATACCGACCCAGCTGGAGGGGACGGTGTTCGAAGGGATGTTTGAGATACGCCGCGGGGAACTCATCCAAGGGTTGAGAGCCACTGGGATCAAGCTTGCGAATATGCTGCTTAGGAAAATGACGGATGATTATCAGGCTATTATGAGGGGGTGAGTTCGTGATTAATTATCTTTTTATGTAATATTTTTATAGGTATCGTCTTATTGATACTATTTAATTTAAAGTTTAACTGAACTAATAAGTTAAATGTGTGTAAAATATATTGATATAAGAATGTAAAATTCGATTACCGTGTAGTACCGGCTTAGAATGTCACTACCCCTTGCTACCTACGGGAGTCGTAAGAGGCGACTAATGGTATGGGTTTTTTAAGTGGTTATTGGGCGATGCGGTTGGATACCCATCACGAACGATATTTTATTTCTACCATCATGTCCCCTATCAATTCCAAATGTGGCTGAGGAATTCCTAGCTCTGAAGCTCTGGCTACCCTTTTCTGGGATTCATGTCCGTGAGTGTATTTATGTATGTATGAAACACAAAAAAAAAACATTGGATTACAGTCAGGTTACAAGTGCTAAACATATTTAGCATCGTATTAATCAATAGATACTCCAGAATATCTAATACAAATTTTGTTTTATGCACTCCAGAATTTTTGAGGACTACGAACATATATCCAATACTTTGCTGACCCCTCCTTCCGATACTGCTGAGCTGATGGCTTTGATGGCTTATATAAAAAAAGTTGAGAGCGAAATGGTCTCTGAAATGGAAGACAGACTTCGGAGCGTGATGCGTTACATACTATTTTTGGGAGATCACACCACTTTTGTGCCTTTGGAGCTGAAGGCCAATAATCAAACCTATCATTGGTATGTATCATTCAATTTTAATTTATTCTATGAAGTGTTGGTTCAAAACAGAACCAAATCACGTGAATGTCATACGAGGTGAATAAGACTTTTGGGGTTTTTAATTAATTGTTTGGCGAAGTGGTTAAAATCCTTATTTAACTATTTACCCTCTCTTAATTTCCAAGATAGCTGTGTATTTTACTATTTCCCGCCTTTCAATTTCATAAGGTAGCTAAGAGACTTTACCTCTGACTCTGACGTTCCAGATCTTTGCGTCCAAAATTAAATTTTAGTCACATCTTACAAAATTGTTTTTACTCCGTGTTGAACTCAATCCCAATTAGCTATTTTTTCTTAGAATGTAATTTTTGTTTGAAGTTTTTTTGTCTTAAGTAGTATGTTAGTATTACATTTTTTTTTATCATTGGAATTTATAGGTATTTCCGTTTGCCGAGTATTATACAGCAGAGCAAAGATATATGTTTGCAAAAAACATTGGAGTATCAAGAGTTCCTTAAGGTATGTGAACATAAGATAAAAGTACGGTTTGCTTTAACAAATTCCCTGATTTGGAACATATTCCTGTTGGTTGTGGTTTTATCACTTTTTACCGCTCGTTTTTGCAAAAGCGAGGCGAGCGGGCATCCGTAAAATTAAAAACGCACGTAAATCGATCAATTCGTCAAGTAGAATACACAAAATAATTTTTAAATATGTATCGTCCTACAAAACTGTATTGAATAATTCATCACTATTAAAGTACAGCCTTTATTTTCCCATTGGATTTCGAATATGCATATAACTCTTAAACAGTTACAGCACTGCTTTTGTAAAGTATATACTATACCCAACGCAGTTATTTCAGTAACTTCAATAAGGCCAACAAGATTAGGTTAACAAAAATTTATCATTTTGGAGTTTAAAATAAGTTAAACCCCTATTCCATACCCAATGCACATACAATTTCAAAATATGATTTCATAACACTGTGGCACAAAAATTCTATCTAAGTGTTTTTTTATATGTTTATATTCTGATTTGTACCAACAATAAAAATTCCAAGGCACGAATTGATAAATTCCGAGACGAGCTAGAAGTGTTGGCGGAGCAGGTGAACGATGTCCAGTTTTGGGGAGATCTGGAGCAACTGCCCAAGTACTACTCGCGGGCGAGGAGAGTGGATGACAAGTAAGATTATATCTTATTTAATTTGAATTTCTTATAATAGCCGTTTCTTTTGGTATGAATTTATCAACATACATATTATCACACAAATTGTCATGCATATATAGTATAATAAATATTAAGAATAAGTAGTCGGCTTAGAACAGCACTAATCGATTCTTCCCGCAAGAGGCGACTTAAGTTGAGGAGTTTTTCGAATGATGAAGCTGGATAGTTATCAGCAACCATCCACATCTCATTCTACGCTCTGGCTACCCCTAAAAGGGGTTTGTAGCCAAAGGAATGGTATATATGTAAGGCGCACCATCAAAATAGTGTAATAATATGTTACTTCAAACATGTTATAAATATAAGAAAATAAAAGAAAGTTTAGAAAGGTGCCATGTAGCGTTGGGATAAAATATCACTACTCCATCACCTGAAAGCAGCATTCGAAATGATTGGCGACAAATGCATCTTTATGATTCCTTTTCTGAAGTGAACAGGGAATTGTTGATTGCGAAGCTCTGACTGATTTCGGAGTATACATATTTTATTTATTTTATTTTATTTATTATTTCGGAATACTTACAGCTAAATAATACAACAAGTGTTTACAAATTCAGTTATCAACTAAGCCAATAACAAGTATTCGCAAATAAAGAACATAGGGAAGACTTATCAACTAATCTAATAAATATCTTAAAAAGTTTAACAATTATTTTATAATCCCAAAGGCACAAATCAAATAATAATGTCTTTGTATCTATGCAGACTCAGCTCAGCTCTACAGACGATTGATCACTTCAATGAAGAGGAAACATCTTTCGGCTGGGAGCTGTCCCAGTATCCAAAACGTAAGCAAGTTTACGATCGTTTGGTGCCGTTCAAAAAGTTGTTTGACGCGTCGCATGACTTTTTGGAACATTACAACCAATGGATGAACTCTAAGGTATCTTTTTTTATTCCTAATCTTGATGTGGTTATTGATGCAGTTCTGTGGTTTGTTTTCCGATAACCGTAAAGCTACAGTGGAGTAGATGAAGCATGCTCACAACTTAAACAGTATGGCTCACATAATAACATACATACATATACTCACTGCCATAAGTACCAAAAAGGGGTAACCAGAGCTTCAGAGCTTGAAACTCCTCAACCACATTTGGAAGTTGCTAAGGGTCAATATGGTAGAAATAAAGTCTCGTTGGTGATGGGTCTCCAACCGCATCGCCCAAAAAAAAACGAAATATAGCCCCAATATAATACCCAAATAGCTTTAAAAAGTCTTTTTTATTGGTCTTTGGTAATAAAAAGTACATACATACATACATATACTCACGGCTATAAATCCCTAGAAGGGGTAGCCAGAGCTAAGGAATTAGAAATTCCTCAGCCACTTTTGGAAGTTGCGTGGGGAAAAAATGGTAAAACAAAGGTTGTTGGTGATGGGTCTCCAACCGCATCGCCCAAAAATCCCTTAAAGGCCCCAATACCCTTAGTCGCCTCTTACATACACCCACCGGAAGAAATGGGGTAGTGCTATTCTAAGCCGACACCACACAGCAGTAATAAAAAGCATCTTTAACAAAATGTCATTACATTAATTTTACAGATAGGAAGCTTTGATCCGGAGAACATCGAAGGTGATGTGGCTTACTATTACAAAATAGTTTACAGACTAGAAAAATCATTTGCATCAGATTATCCAGAATCTTGTCGGCTTGCTCGTTCTGTCAGGTAAATTAAATTAACATAACATACTCACACTATTTGTTCTCATTTGGGTAGGTAGAGACTATCGAACGATCCTGACAAACCTCGCTAGCTTCGTTTACATCCATCAATCTTTTCAATTCATTCTTCGGACGCCTGCCTTTTTGAGCACAGTCTTAATTTGGTCCAAGTGTGTTCTCCGTGGTCATTTTTTACGAAATTAAATTAAATCATTATTTATTTATTTTTGAACGCACATCTAATATTGTAGCTAGCTGGTGTGTATACGAGGTTATTTTTTTTCTCTAACAGTATATTTAATTTGTTACTAAACGCAATCTTGCAATCAAAATAATGGTGTTCCTTATCTAAATAATGATTTGAAATCCTGTAAAAGCGATTTTTTTATGAAAATAGAAACATGTATTTCTAGTATCAAAATAATATGACGTGAATTGTATTTTCAGAGAGAAAATGGATGAATTCAAGTTAAATATGCCAATAATAAACACTCTCGGTAATCCTGGCATGAGACCTCGTCACTGGGAGAAGATATCAGACATCGTGGGGTTCCCCATTGTTGTGGACGATAATCTATCCTTGGCTAAGGTTTGTTCTTTTTGTTTGGATAGCTGGCTTAAACAGTAATACACGATGATACTTTCCACGGCTAATATGTTTTAACTACATACATACTTTCATATACTCACGGCTATAAATCCCTAAAAAGGGTAGCCAGAGCTTCAAAATGAGAAAAGCTACTTTTGGCAGTTAAATGAGGAAATAATAGTAAAATAAATGTTTTTGGTGATGGGTCTCCAACCGCATCACCCAAAAATCTTAAAAAGCCCCGATACTCTTAGTCGCCTATTACAAACACCCACGGGAAGTATTTTAGTATTGCTATTATAAGCCGGCACTACACATCTATATGTATGCATGTCTTAACTGTACTTATATAATTATGTTTTAGGTTATTGATTTCAATTTAGTCGATTACATTGACAAGTTTGAGGGAATATCCGAATCGGCTACAAAAGAAAATAACTTGGAGAAGGCATTGAACAAGATGATGGGTGAATGGAGGGATCTACAATTTGAAATATTGGAATACAAGTAAGTATATTTACATGATTATAATTCACATGACAATAATTTTTTGACCTCTCCATTCAAAGGTTGTCTAGAAGAGATCGCTTTTAGTGATATGACCGCTAATTGTACTTTTGTTATTTAATTCTGTGTATTTGTAAATGTTTCTCCATATTTGATGTGCAATAGAGTTTTCTATTCTATTCTATACTCTTTGTCTACCACAAAAAACTCTAGTGCCATACATGTCTGTAAAAATATTCTTTCATAACTTGCAATACTTAAAAAAAATACGATCAAATTATTATTTTTAACAGAGGAGAGCATTTGTCTAACAACATCAGAATCCAGTGGCAGTTTTCATAGTGGACGGTGATAGAGTAGAAATTTTGTTCTACGTCAGGTCCTTTTCTTTTTTTTATTTTGTTAGATTGTGCGATCGTCTGTACAATTTTTGATTCTGATACTTAAGCTACTTTTTGTGACTTAATATGTTAGTTAGAAAAATCATCACTGATGAAGGAGCAAATTATAGTAGAAGTTAAATCTCATGATTAAATTTAATAAAGTTTGGCTTCTACCAAACACTTGTGGGCCCCACTGTCAACATCATAATAATTTTTATATTGTATGTTATTAATTTTAATGTTGTTTACAGAGACTCCGGCACTTATATTCTTTCAAGTGTGGACGAGATCCAATTGCTGCTGGACGACCACATTGTCAAAACGCAAACTATCAAAAACTCACCGTATATTAAGCCTTTCGAAGCTATCATCTAGTGAGTTACACTGTTTTACCTCAGTTATTTTAGTTTGCAGAAATAAATATTAGTGAAAAACTTATTTTAACAAGCCGTGATAGCCCAGTGGGTAGAACACTTGGTTATCGTGCAAGCGACTAGTGTTCGAATCCTGGGTCGGGCCTACACCAATTTGTCTTTTCTAAAGACATATGTGTGGTTAATTTATCATGGTTGTTAACGGTGAGGGAAAACATCGTGAGGAAACCCACATGGCTGAGTTGTACTTAGTCATGTGACAGTGTATTCGTACAAAAAACGGCGATAGGCCTGCCCCCTATCACGTGAGTACACTGTCCATGCAAAACGTGGGTACTCTGAACACCAGGTGACAAAGTCACGTGATGTTCAGAAGTATTAGTACCTCTGCCAACCCCTTCGGGGATATTCGGCGTGAACGGTTATGTTATGTTTATGTTATTTTAACAACCATTTTTTTCTACTTAAAAAGCGAAACCCACAAAAAAAATATAAATTGTATTGTAGTAAAAACATCGGCTAAGTACGAATCGGCTCGCCAATCTAAGGTTCCGCACTATTGTTAGTTTAGGAGAAATCATACCTTGATTTAAAAATTAAATAACACCATCTAGTAGTAGTTGTGCCAAGGGAAGGTACTTCAATTTAACTGAAATTTAGTATCATAGTTCTTTAATAATTATATTATTGTATTTGTCCTTACAACACACAGAAGAACGTCACTAATAATTAAAGAATAAATAAAGGAAAGAAAATTTTCGACACAGGCGGGAAATTTTTCTTTCCTTTATTTATTCTTTAATTATTAGTAATAATCCCCACATGAGGTTTTCATGAACAAAAAGATTTAAATTACACAAGAACGTCATCTATAAAAATACAAATGTTAAGACGATGGGATGACGGTTAATTAATTGCAGCCTACAGACAAACAGATAGATAGCAAGTCATTCTAATAAGGTTTCGTTTTTACCTTTACTTACGGCACCCTTAAAAAGTAAATTTATTTGCTTACATGATTGGATAAGAAAATAACTTCATCAGATCACTTCCAATATATGTGGAAGCAGTAAACATAGAGTCCCTACTTGAATGTTTTTTTGTTTATATTTTTGCGATGATTATTTTTTAGTGACTGGGAAGGTAAACTAGTATTATTGCAAGAGATTCTTGATGAATGGTTGAAAGTTCAAGCAACTTGGATGTATTTGGAACCAATTTTCTCGTCACCGGACATCCAAAAGCAAATTCCTGAGGAAGGGCGAAGATTTAGTGCCGTAGATAAGGTATACTTGTTAAACTAACTTAGCTTATGAATCATAAAAAGAAGGATCAAAACTAGTCCATCTAAATCAATGGGACCTAATGGTGGGTATAAATATGTATGTAATGAATAATGAGCATCATAACTTACTATTTGTATTACTTGTATATATAAAAGTATGTAGTTATGTATGTATGTGTGTTCATATGTGTGTAATATGTACCTATATTATTTTGTGTAATTAATATTTATGTTATTATTTCAATTAAATAAGTTAGTTTTAAAGTAAGCTTGTTTTGTGCATCTACCTAGATAACTAGTTTACCGATCTCACCTTCCAAAGGTTGTCTGGAAGAGATCGCTTTTAGCGATAAGACCGCCGATTGTACCTCACTGTAAACTGTATGATAATTTCTTTTGTAAATTTGTGTTTGATGTACAATAAAGAGTTATTCTATTCTATTCTATTCTATAACTTAAAAAGAGAATGTCGATTTGGTCTCATTTCTTATTCTTGTGTTGGCAATGTCAGAGAAAAGATTGAACAAACCAACTGAAGCCAAGCCAAGAGTTTCATTTCAAAATTTTCCACTACCATTTCAGACATGGCGAGAGCTCATGAAAGCAGCATATAATGATCCCAAAGTTTTAGATGTGATTACCATAGAAAAGATGGCTGACAGATTAAAGAAGTCGAACAGCTTATTAGAAATGGTGCAACGAGGATTGAATGCTTACCTGGAGAAGAAACGGCTGTACTTCCCAAGATTCTTCTTTTTGTCCAATGATGAGCTACTTGAAATCCTTTCGGAAACAAAAGATCCAACGCGGTAAGACCAATAAAATATGCAGTATATGTAGCTGTGTAGTGTCGGCTTAGTATAACACTACCCCATTTATGCCGGTGAGTGTACGTAAGAGGCGACTAACGGTATTAGGGTAATTAAGGGATTTTTGGGCGATGCGGTTGAAGATCCATTACCAACAACCTTTATTTTACCATCTTTTCCCCACTTAACTTTTCAAAAGTGTCTGAGGAATTTCTAGTTCCTTAACTCTGGCTACCCCTTCTAGGGATTTATAGCCGTAAGTATATGTATGTATGTCTTTTTAACGATTTGTGTTCATAAAAGACAATGAATGTTAATTCGAATTTTATGTGAACCAATATGGATCTATTGATTATTTTCCTTTCTTAGTGCAAACGAGGTCTAAAAATTCGGCCTAATGACTAAGTTCATAACGCAGCTATCTATAATATAGTACCTTGACCTTTTCCGTTGATGTGCATTAAATTTTACGTAATAAGTTGTGTCTTTGATTCTGTATCATACATACATACATATACATATACTCACGCCATTAGCTCCCATTGGGGTAGGCAGAGACTATCGATCGCCACTTCGTACAATCCTGACAAACCTCTCTAGCTTCGTTTACATCCATCAATCTTTTCATACATGCTCTTTTATTCTTCATACTTCGGACGCCAGCCTTTTTGAGCACACTCTCAATTTGGTCCAAGTGTGTTCTCCGTGGTCGTCCTCTACTAACATTACCATCCACACTAGCTCTATAGATCCCTTTTACCAATCTGTATCATACGTAATCCATTTTATTTATTTACAGAGTACAGCCACATCTGAAGAAGTGTTTTGAAGGAATCGCTAAGCTGACTTTCACTGATGAATTAGTAGTCACGCACATGAAATCTTCAGAAGGCGAAATAGTCAAACTAACGATGGAGATTGACACAAATGAAGCGAAAGGACAAGTAAGACGTTTGAAAGTTTCATACATACATGGTCTATGTAAAATCTAGGGATGGAAGTTGTCAATATATCTACATTTTACTTATCATTTGGTGATTTCTTCAATGATACAAATTGAAGAAGAAGGAATATAATGTTTATTTCGTAATTTACACAAGACAATGACAAATATTAATTGTCTCTTGATATTACATTATTTGCCTTATGTGAGTATCATGCATTTATTACTTTTATACTTACGGAATACTTCAACAAATCCACCAAAAAGGGAGCGAGAGCTTCAGTATTAGAAATTCTTCAGCAACTTTTAGAAATTGAGCGAGGAAATGAACTCCGTCCTGAACTTTGCCCGAAACATGCATTTGATCACAGGAGTACCACATTGTAGAGGAAAAAACTTTCGTAATTTGTAAAATGTTTAATCTCTAATTCTCATCTTACAGGTGGAAAAATGGCTGGTAGAACTAGAAGTGTCCATGTTAGATTCGGTTCATAACGTTGTGGCTTTATCGTTCAACGATTATGTAAAGACACCTCGTCAGCAATGGGTCCTAGCATGGTGTGGACAAGCTGTAAGTATACACAACACGATATATACTATCCGAAATCTGTAAACGCGTATTCAAAATATGTGGTTATGACTACTTATCTTATAAAAAAAACATTAAACGATCAATCAATATCGAGTTTAAGATGACTGCAACCAAAATTACCGTTATTTTTAGCACGAAATCATTTAAAAGACAGTTTTAAAGTTATCTAGTGAAAACTCCGAATAAAGCATATTTTGCATATTGAGTTATAGCGCATTTTGGAAAACCGCTCGCTTTTCTTTTAAAAATAGAATAGAATACAGAATAACAATTTATAATTCTGCACCTTTACCACTTTAATATTTTATTCAGGTTCAATGTATGGCCATGACGTATTGGACCTTGGAAGTAACTGAGGCTATTCGCATAAACATTGCAGCAATGCGAAGGTATTGGGATAAATGTAACCAACAAATTTCGAAGATTGTCGACCTTGTCCGTGGTGAACTAAGCTTACAGAACAGAATCACTTTGGGTAAGTAGAACAATGAATAATATACAGGCATTTACCTAACAAAATACTATGATTCATGAGGAGATACGTCATATTTTTTTAAAATCTTGTTGTAATGTTATTCTGTCTTTATTTTATCTTCGTAAGACCAAGCGTAAAAATTGCCTTAGTTATGTTATGTCCCACTGTCCTCAAATAAGCACATATTTGTCAAAACAGCATCAGCCCAGAACAAAAAACTTAAAAAAATATATTATAAGAGTTCGAACTACATTTCATATTTTTTATGCATATTGTATGTATGGTAAGCAATAGATTTCAGTAAAAAAAAACTGGATATTTTTTTGTTCTCATCCGATCACAATGGGCTGAACTTCCATTATTTAAATATGTTCTCATGTGAGGTCACTGGGCGGTAATAAAAAATACTTAGATTTACGTTTGGGCGGTAAAGTACAACCATATTATGTCATCATCTGAGGTCATTAGGCCTTACGAGGATGGATAAACATAGCCCAGATTACAAACCACAAGCCAGTGACATTGGATGACCCATATCTTCTCCAGTGAAAATTTGTGGAACGCATAAGGGGCTTGTATCATAAAATATAGTTTTGTGAATGGTTCCGTTGGATCCACATTCTTATGAACGCTATCATGAAAGAATAAAGCTGAAAAGAAAATTTTGATTAAATTTCATTTTTGAGTAGTATAGGAGTATAGGAGGTAGATATTGGATGCACTAATCAATCATACAAAATTATTGCCACATATTTATTTCCTTTAGTCATATCAGTGGATACTTGGCTGACGTTTGTGGGAGTCATGTTAGAGCGCAAACTACTGCGGACTCAAACGCACATAGCAGCGTCTCACTCATATTCCTACATCGCGGAGTGTAAATGTTTTTCGAGTTGAGCATAGATACAAATTATAAGTTGGTACACAGCAGGGTGTACTGGCCAGTATATCTTTGCTGTTTCCACAGTGGTGACCCCTCGATCGATAAGAACACACGCTTCTTTCTACTACATTTCTCGATCTACCCGCAACTTCTATTCCTCGCTTACCTCACCACACCATTCATTCAGCAGAGCATCTACAGGCATGCAATCACCGGCCTCATTGCTCACACTGAATTTGGTGATTGGTAATAGGTACCTCCTAGCTTTGATATCGTCGTATCGACTAGGAGGGGAGTACTGTGGGAGTCATGTTAGAGCGCACACTACTGCGGACTCAAACGCACTTAGCAGCGTCTCACTCATATTCCTACATCGCGGAGTGTAAATATTTTTCGAGTTAAGCATAGATACAAATTATAAGTTGGTACACACCAGGGTGTACTGGCCAGTATATCTTTGCTGTTTCCACACGTTCACTAAACTATATGCAACTACTCTCTGAAGCGTCTAACCCATTACCATTTGAGAAGAAATGATTGACTATAGTTTTACCGGGCTTGCGTTCGAAAATATTAAGCTGATATAACAAGGAAATTGAATTTCTGTATTTGTATTTATTTTCTCACATGGTATTATTTCCACCTTTGGGACTAATCGATAAAGGCACAATTGTTTTTATTTTATTAACTTATTGGTATAACTTTGTTTCACAGGAGCCCTTGTAGTTTTGGATGTCCATGCTAGAGATGTGCTCATGCTATTGATAGAATGCAACGTTCGACAAACGAACGACTTTAATTGGCTGTCGCAGATACGGTACTATTGGGAGGTAATACTATTATTTTAATTACTGACTGAATCCGCAAATAGCACAACAAAATCTTTAATCTCATTTTTTTACGTATATTACTGTAAAAGCCCGTTTATTTAAAAATCAAACGTTAATAGTAATGTATTGTTCCGAAAAAAAAAACATACATTCTCATTGTATCCGAGATCTTTTTTTTGTGTAATTTATTAGGCTGCTGCGATACAGGTTTAACCTAGTGCGGGTGTGACAGATTTGATAAAATTATTATAATGTTGTGTTTTGGAAATAAATGAATTTTCAATTTTACGTTTGCATATTTGTACGTTTCGAGAATTCTATTGAAGATAACAACGTTGCGCAATTTGCAATCATAATGATTATCTAATTTTTCAAACTTTGCCGTGTAGTGTCGGTTTAGAATAGCACTACCCCATTTCTTCCGGTGGGTGTACGTAAGAGGCGACTAACGGTATGGGCTATTAAGGGATTCTTGGGCAATGCGGTTGGAGACCCATCACCAACAACCTTTATTTTTACTATCTTTTCCCCACTCAAATTTCCAAAAGTGGCTGAGGAATTTCTAATTCTTTAGCTCTGGCTACCCCTGCCTGGGATTTATAGCCGTGAGTATATTATGTATGTATGTTTACAAATTAACAAGATATTATTTTTTCAGCGTCAAGAAAACGAAACTATGCAACTAGCAACGCGCATGATAAACTCCACGCTGATGTACGGGTATGAGTACCTCGGCAACACGGGCCGGTTGGTGGTCACGCCGCTGACGGACCGCTGCTTTAGAACGTTGTTTGGGGCTCTGCATTTACATTTAGGTCTGGAAATACTGTGTTTTATTGAGTATTCTTTATATTAATTGCAGCTTTACATACTTAGAAGAACATACATACATATACTCACGGCTATAGATCCCTCAAAGGGGTAGCCAGAGCTTTGGAATGGAAAATTCCTCAGCCACTTTTGGAAGTTGGTTGGGAAAAGATGGTAATAAGAATTTTTTTTGGTGACGGGTCTCCAACCACATCGCCCAAAAATCACTTTAAAAGCCCCTTTACCCTTAGTCGTCTCTTACGATCACCCACGTGTAGAAATGGGGTAGTGTTATTCTAAGCCGACTCTACATGGCACTTACTTAGAAGAAAACTCCTCTGAATATGATTTTATTATTTTCATCAAGTGCATAGTAATGTTTTATAGCAAAATGCTTTTCTTTCATACTATTAAATAGCACTAAGAAGCAGCCGTGATAGCCCAGTGGGTAGAACACTCGGTTAACGTGCAAGCGACTAGTGTTCAAATCCCGGGTCGGGGCCTACACCAATTTGTCTTTTCTAAAGACATATGTGTGGTTAATTTATCATGGTTGTTAACGGTGAGGGAAAACATCGTGAGGAAACCCACATGCCTGAGTTGTACTTAGTCATGTGACAGTGTATTCGTACAAAACGGCGATAGGCCTGCCCCCTATCACTTGAGTACACTGTCCATGCAAAACGTGGGTACTCTGAACACCAGATGACAAAGTCACGTGATGTTCAGAAGTATTAGTACCTCTGCCAACCCCTTCGGGGATATGCGGCGTGAACGTTTATGCTTTATTATGCTTAAGAAGAAATATAAAGTTGGCCCCTAGAATGGTACAACCCTGTAGTAAGGGACGATACAATGAATGATATACAAAACGCATATAAATAACATCTAAAGCTGAGAAACAATAATTTACTTTCATCACATACATTTTGTCTGCAGCGGGATTCGAACTCGCGACCTCCGGACCCAGAAGCCAGTTACCTATCCACCCGGCCACTAACGTCGTCAAATCTTTATATAACTCAGATATTCAGTTTTTTTCTTATAGATATACATTAAGTGTGAAAATTTCAACTGTCTAATTATCACGATTCATGAAATGTTATGTTATAAAGTGACAGACGAACAGACATGCAGACAGACAGCGGCGCCTTATTACTGAGTCTTATTTTAGCTCTTTCGTTTTAAACTATCTTATAGCTAGCATGAGCGAATTTTTAACTAGATATCGCGTGGTATAAAACAGCCGTCACTCACATAGCATTTTATATTTTATGTCATTCTAACCGATAGAGTAACTATAAAATAGCACTCGCGCTAGGCCTCCTGAATATTATGTAAATATTTTTTAAATTAACGGTGAGGGAAAACATCGTGAGGAAACCCACATGGCTGAATTGTACTTAGTCATGTGACAGTGTATTCGTACAAAACGGCGATAGGCCTGCCCCCTATCACTTGAGTACACTGTCCATGCAAAACGTGGGTACTCTGAACACCAGATGACAAAGTCACGTGATGTTCAGAAGTATTAGTACCTCTGCCAACCCCTTCGGGGATATGCGGCGTGAACGTTTATGCTTTATTATGCTTAAGAAGAAATATAAAGTTGGCCCCTAGAATGGTACAACCCTGTAGTAAGGGACGATACAATGAATGATATACAAAACGCATATAAATAACATCTAAAGCTGAGAAACAATAATTTACTTTCATCACATACATTTTGTCTGCAGCGGGATTCGAACTCGCGACCTCCGGACCCAGAAGCCAGTTACCTATCCACCCGGCCACTAACGTCGTCAAATCTTTATATAACTCAGATATTCAGTTTTTTTCTTATAGATATACATTAAGTGTGAAAATTTCAACTGTCTAATTATCACGATTCATGAAATGTTATGTTATAAAGTGACAGACGAACAGACATGCAGACAGACAGCGGCGCCTTATTACTGAGTCTTATTTTAGCTCTTTCGTTTTAAACTATCTTATAGCTAGCATGAGCGAATTTTTAACTAGATATCGCGTGGTATAAAACAGCCGTCACTCACATAGCATTTTATATTTTATGTCATTCTAACCGATAGAGTAACTATAAAATAGCACTCGCGCTAGGCCTCCTGAATAATATGTAAATATTTTTTAAATTAACGGTGAGGGAAAACATCGTGAGGAAACCCACATGGCTGAATTGTACTTAGTCATGTGACAGTGTATTCGTACAAAACGGCGATAGGCCTGCCCCCTATCACGTGAGTACACTGTCTAAGCAAAACGTGGCTACCTTCTCTGGACACTAGATGGCGCTGCCATGTGAGTTCAGGAGTATTGGTACCTCTGCCAACCCCTTCGGGGATAAACGGCGTGAACGTTTATTATTATGTTATGTTATTTTTATTTTTTAAATTGTTTTAGGCGGAGCGCCAGAAGGTCCGGCGGGAACGGGTAAAACTGAGACCACGAAAGATTTAGCGAAAGCTGTCGCTAAACAATGTGTTGTCTTCAATTGTTCGGATGGACTAGATTACATTGCACTCGGAAAATTCTTCAAGGTACATACATTACATACATTAGTTATCTTGGTTGAATTTACCTCTTATTATAGATTGGGGGTGTGCATTTTATATAGAAACATTTACATTCATACATTTGCTCAAGCTATGAATCCTAAGAAGGGGTAGCCAGAGCTTCAGACTAAGAAATTCCTCAGTCACTTTTAAAAGTTGCGTAAGGAAAATATTGTAAAATATATAGTATTTTCTAAGATTTTCACGATTGCACATTATAATTGAAACAACTTTTGATTTAAAAAAATAATGTAATAATACGCGATTAAAATATCCGAAAATCAAAAGTTGTTTCAATTATATTGTAAAATATAGTTTGTTAGTGATAGGTCTCCAACCGCATCGCCCACAACTTTTTTAAAAGCCCCATTACCCTTAGTCGGCTCTTACGAACACTACGGGTAGAAATGGGGTAGTGGTATTCTAAGCCGACACTACATACAGAAATATATTTATACCATTTTAAAGCTCACAAACGAATGTCTTCTATGAAAGAAAAGAAATTGTTACCGTAAATGTTTACAAACTTATCATCACTTTAACTACCTCTCTTTTTATTTAGGGTTTGGCGTCCTGTGGTGCTTGGTCTTGCTTTGACGAGTTCAACCGAATAGACTTAGAAGTATTGTCGGTGGTCGCTCAGCAAATTCTCTCCATACAACGAGGCATCAACTCTGGCTCAGATAAACTCCTATTTGAAGGAACCCTGCTTAATTTGAATCCATCTTGCGCTGTATTTATCACCATGAATCCTGGGTATGCTGGCCGGTCCGAATTGCCGGATAATTTGAAGGTAATAAGGCAATTTTTATAGTTGTTAAGCAGGAAATGTGTACGTTTTTTATTGCCGATAATACAAAAACCAAAATATATAACTCTAAATATTTAACACTTGTTCAATACTAGCCCTTTTTGAATTGTATATTCAATCATCACTAAGACGCAGTAACTGGATAACAACGATTACTTAGTGATCACTCAGTATCATCAGGTAATCATACCACGATCAGTGCAAACAGTTGGAATTCAGAGCGCTGTGAAGGTGAACTCGACAAGCAATGTCCCATGGTTATTTTTATATTATTCAAATGATACAATCCAATTTATTCTGTTTCCACAGGATATTGATTAACATCTTTTAAGCAATCATTTTTAAAATGCTGCGCTAATAGAAAGCAAGACAAATTATTATTTTTGCAGGCTCTATTCCGTTCAGTAGCTATGATGGTTCCAGACTACGTATTGATATCTGAAATAGAGTTATATGCTTTCGGATATTTGAATGCAAAGCCGCTAGCAGTGAAGATAGTTGCAACGTACAGATTGTGCTCGGAGCAATTGTCTTCTCAGAGTCACTACGATTACGGTAGATCGATTTTTTTCTTTAACATTATATCTATTTATTTACTTAATTTAGCTGTGTAGTGTCGGTTTAGAACAGCACTAACCCATTTGGTACTGGGGCTTTTTGGGCGATGCGGCTGGAGACCCATCACCAACAGCCTTTATTTTACCATCTTATCCCCACGCAACTTCCAAAAGTGGCTGAGGAATTTCTGATTCCTTAGCTCTGGCTACCCCTTTTAGGGATTTATAGCCGTGAGTATATGTATGTATGTATGTATGCGGTTGGAGACTCATCACCAAAAACCTTTTTTCACAATATTTTGGCCACTCAACTTCCAAAACTGGCTGAGGAATTTTTCATTCTGAAGCTCTGACTACCCCGTCTAGGGATTTAAAGCTGTAAATTTATATTTAATTGCGTAGTTTCTAACGGTGTAGGAAAACATCACAAGTAAAGTTTTACATAGTCATGACAAAACGTATGAGAACGAAGCCACGATAGGACTTCCTCCAATTATAATTTATACACTACTTACCAATACCATTATATGAAAACTGATAGTTTAAGCCTTTTTTAACACGCTTTTATTGTTGCCTGAAATACAGGTAAATTACCTAGCTCAGGAACAGGAAAATGTTATATTTTGTACTTTAAATAACTTACTAGGTTAAGACGAATATTATGTACTTTATTATTATTTATTTAATTACGTGAGTGCACTGTCCAAGCAAAACTTTGGTACTCTGCACACCAGGCGCAAAACTTCCGGTGATTTTGAAAGTATTAGTACCTTTGCCAGCACACGGGGATATACGATGCGAACGTTGAGTCTTGAGACTTTAAGACAATTTGAGACTGATCCGCCTTGAAGCATTTTATTCTCAGTCACTAAAATTACGGTAGATTATTTTGTTCACTTTTCCTAGTTAATTTTTTTCATTAAATGTATGTTTGAAGGTATGCGAGCTGTGAAATCAGTTTTGCGAGCCGCTGGTGCCCTCAAACTAAGATAAACGTAACATAACATAAATGTTCACGCCGAATATCCCCGAAGGGGTTGGCAGAGGTACAAATACTTCTTAACATCACATGACTTTGTCACCCGGTGTTCAGAGTACCCACGTTTTGCATGGACAGTGTACTCACGTGATAGGGGGCAGGCCTATCGCCGTTTTGTACGAATACACTGTCACATGACTAAGTACAACTCAGCCATGTGGGTTTCCTCACGATGTTTTCCCTCACCGTTAAAAACCATGATAAATGAACCACACATATGTCTTTAGAAAAGTCAAATTGGTGTAGGCCCGACCCGGGATTTGAACACTAGTCGCTTACACGTTAACCGGTGTTCTACCCATTGAGCTATCACGTCGTCTTCAATAAATGTATGTTTGAAGGTATGCGAGCTGTGAAATCAGTTTTGCGAGCCGCTGGTGCTCTCAAACTAAGATATCCTGATGAAAATGAAGATGTCATTCTTCTGAGATCTATAAAAGATGTCAACTTACCCAAGTTCTTAGAACACGACGTTCCTCTGTTTATGGTAATTAAATATCGATAACTTTATTGTAATTGGCTTAAACCAAATAATATTAAAAATTTACAGATAAATTAGTGCATGAAAAATAAACACATGAGGTTTTCATGAACTAATAAGCATTCTAATTATGCAGATAATATTATACTTTGTTTTTTTAGGGAATAATAAGTGATTTGTTCCCTGGTCTTCCATTACCAGAAGCTGGACTGCCAGATTTAGTCATTTGTCTTAAAGAAGTATGTGTACCATTAAACCTTCAACCAAATCCATTCTTTATAGAAAAAGTAAGTATCTTTTAAATGAATTAAGATGTTGTTCAAATTCTAAGAAATTAAGCTAAATGACTTGATCTTCTTTGATCTTGAAAAACGATCTCGTTTACAGGTACTTCAACTTTATGAAATGATTTTAGTAAGACACGGTCTTATGTTAGTAGGTTTTCCATTTTCTGGAAAAACCAAATGCTATCATGCTTTAGGGCATGCTTTAGGTTCGGTCGCTGAAAAAGTGAGTAGCTTTCGTCTTATAAATAATGTACTTACAAGGGTTGTTTGGAAGAGATCGCTTTTAGTGATAAGACTGCTAATTGTACTTTTGTTATTAAATTTGTATTTGTGTATTATGTTTCCTTTTTTTAAATGTGCATTGAAGTGTTTTTTGATCTATTTTTTGTTAATGCGATATTTATTGTTATCTACTTTACATTCAGGGTCTTATGATTGAAAATGCTGTTGAGTGGATTGTGATAAATCCTAAATCTATTACCATGGGTCAACTTTATGGTCAATTTGACCCAGTATCCCATGAATGGTCGGATGGAATATTGGCTGTCAGTTACAGGGCATTTGCTGTATCTCCTAACGATAACAGGTATTTATCGAAATTTTATTTATATTGCACTCACTATTATAGAAAATAACGCATGGATATTATTTTTTTTATTGATTAGCACTGAAAACATACAAACATACATATACTCGCCATCAGTTCCCATTGGGGTAAGCAGAGACTATCGCGATCGATATGTACGATCTTGGCAAACCTCTCTAGCTTCGTTTACATCTATCAATCTTTTCATACATGCCCTTTTATTCCTCCCGATACGGACGTCCGCCTTATTGAGCGCGCTCTATATTTGATCTAAATGTGTCCTGTCTGAAAACAGTGACAATAATATTTTTGTTCTAGAAAATGGTTGGTATTCGATGGCCCAGTAGATGCAATATGGATTGAAAATTTGAATACAGTGTTGGATGACAACAAGAAACTATGTTTGATGAGCGGAGAAATCATTCAGCTAGCTCCAACTACTAACTTGATCTTCGAACCGATGGACTTGGAAGCTGCATCACCAGCTACGGTATCCCGTTGCGGCATGATCTATCTGGAACCTAAAGGTCTTGGGTGGAAATGTTTGATAGAATCATGGCTGAATACATTACCGCCATTGCTAAATAACAATAATAAAGCGCTCCTAAAAGGAATGTTTTGGCGATTCATGTCACCACTGCTATGGTTGATAGAAGTCAGCGGACGGGCTAAGGTACAATTAATGCTATTTCATGATTAAGTTATTTATTGTATGTAAAACAAATAACAATATTAGACTAACACAAAACAGGCAATATAGGGTATGGTACTAGACTATCATCCAAAGGATACACACACTTGAGATTAATTACATACACTATGCGGTGTAGTGCCGGCTTAAATGTCACTACCCCTTTCTACCCATGGGTGTCGTAAGAGGTGACTAAGGGTATGGGGCTTTTTTAAGTGGTTTATGAGGGATGTGGTTAACCTATCATCAATGATACTTTATTTTTACCATCATGCCCCCTATCAACCTCCTCTAAAGCTCTGGCTACCCCTTTTTGATGACCTAGCTGAGGTACTTTGCCTTTTTGTTGGCATCTTTTCTTTTTAATTTGCAATATTTCTATATGTTGTCATATTAATTAATATCTTTTATCTTTTGGGATTTATGGCTGTGCGTATCTGTATGTAGTACGTATGTAATGTTAAAACTATGTTCAATCACTATGTATGTTTTGCAGTGTAGTGTCGGCTTAGAATAGCACTACCCCATTTCTTCCGGTGGGTGTACGTAAGAGGCGACTAACGGTATTGGAGCTTTTAAGGGATTTTTGGGCGATGCGGTTGGAGACCCATCACCAACAACCATTATTTCACCATCTTTTCCCCACGTAACTTCCAGAAGTGGCTGAGGAATTTCTTATTCCCTAGCTCTGGCTACCCCTTTAAGGGATTTATAGCCGTGAGTATATGTATGTATGTATGTTCAATCAAGTAAACAAAATTAAAATTAGTAAACAAAACCGAACATTCCAAATATTGCTTTATTCATAATGTAAATATTATTTGCAGCAAATGTATACCACATCTCGCAGTAACTTAGTCGTGGCTTGTATGAATTTGTGTGACACTTTCATGGATGACTTTCTGGATGAGAAATATATGGAGCAAATTGACGAGATAGATATCAGAGCTCAATTAGAGGTAACATATAAAAAACGTGTAAAAAAGCTTCTAAAAAAAAATAAGTTTTTTTTTAAATTTGAAACTATTTATTTTAAAGGTTTTTAACATTTATGATTATAATACAAAGGGGTATTAATCTATACTTATAAACTAGATTGTGGCCCCTAGGGAGTCTAATGTAATAAATTAAATTCTATAGCCTCGTCTTGTAAATAAACTATAAGATGCAGAATGTGTTATATAGAACAAAACATAACATATACTCACGCCCACATAGTTCGTATTGGGGTAAGCAGACACTATTGATAGCCACTTCGTACGATCCTGACAAACCTCTCTAGCTTCGTTTACATCCATCAATCTTCGTTATATAGGAATATATGATATAGGTTTGATAACAGTTTTAAAAAGTAATTAAGAAATTTGATTCCGACGTCCTTTTTTAAATTATAGCACCAATTTTTTTAATGTATCAATTGGAAATACGTACTCCTGTAGTTATACACAGTATATGTGATGAATATTGTGATAATCCGATTTGCCGCAAAATGTGACAAACGGTATAGTAGCTTTTTAAAACATTTAAATGAAATTTGCAATGTGAGAATACCTTTTTTTATTTTTTTTTTATTTAATTACTCAAATAATGTTCCAGGGTATGTTTTTCTTCTCCTGCATATGGTCTATAGGAGCAACATTGGAGGCTGACAGCAGGCCCAAGTTTGATATCATGTTCAGAGGTTTGTTGGAAAGAGAATTTCCAAGTGAGGTAGGTTTTTTCACTGTAAAGCGCAATACACACTGAGCCCGCCAGGCCGCCGGCGGCATATGTCGGCAACTTTTTGGCGGCGGTCTAGTTCTTATACATAGGTTAGACTATACATACATACATATATATACTCACGGCTATATTTGCCTAGAAGGGGTAGCCAGAGCTAAGAAATTATAAATTCCTTAGCCACTTTTGGAAATTGAGTGGGGAAAAGATGGTAAAAATAAAGGTTTTTGGTGATAGGTCTCCAACCGCATCGCCCAAAAATCCAATAAAAAGCCCCAGTATCCTTAGTCGCCTCTTACGACACCCGTGGGTAGAAAGGGGTAGCGACATTCTAAGCCTTTCGATATAGGCCGCCGGGTAGTGTCGCCGGGCAATGTCGCGGGCTCAGTGTATATTGCGCTTTAGACTTAATAATATTTTATTACGAAGCAATAATTAATTGATATTTTTTATCTAGATAATCGAAACCTTGAAGTATCACCGACAAATACCAAAACCAGAAAAGCCTTATATTTATACAATACCTAAAGAAGGATTAGTTTATGATTACAGATATATTAAAGAGGTAAGCAAAGATTGATACTAGATCATTTAAAATTGATGGTCGCGTGCCGTGTTTTGTGACTAAGGGTGTGGGACTTTCTATGTGGTTTTTGGGTGATGCGGTTGGAGACCCATTACCAACTTATTTCTACCATCTTGTCCCCTATCAACTTCCAAATGTGGCTGAGGAGTTTCTAGCTCTAAAGCTCTGGCTACCCCTTTTCGGGATTATTTTCCGTGAGCATATGTATGTAATAATATATATACATACTATGTATATATGTAGTTTCAAACTGTTAGCTGATTTCAATACAATGTGACAAATACTCCTTTTTTATACAGGGTAAGGGCAAATGGAAGCCATGGAATGATGACGTGGTATCAGCTCCTCCAATAAGTAGGGATACTCCTCCTAATCAAATTCTGGTGACTACTCTAGACAGTGTTCGTTATTTGGCCTTGTTCAAGTTGTTAGTTACCCACCAGAAAGCTGTGATGATGGTTGGCCCTACTGGTACTGGAAAATCCTCGTATATTACGGTGAGAAAAAGACTTGTATATTTTGTTTGTTAAAGTAATTCCTCATTTAATTTGGACTGTGTCAAGTGAAAACTGAGAGTTGCAATAAGGCTATTATTTAGCAGATATATATTTCTTAATTTATAACATCACATGTCTCAAGTTTGTTCTTGCCTACATGACAAATATTTAAAAATATACAATTGTACGATATTAAAACAATGTACGCTTATGCTACTTTTCAGGACTTTTTGGTCAAAAGAGTGGATACAAAAATTTACAAAGCACTCATAATGGGCTTTTCTGCCCAAACCAATTGTAATCAAACGCAGGACATCATCATGTCTAAATTGGATAAGAGAAAAAAGGGTATGTGTTGAAATTAAATTTCTTACCTATTTTTTGTGTATTTGGCATCATGGCTAGTTTATTATTATTTATTTAACAACCCTATTTAGTAATATTCTTTTTATCAAAAAAGATCTAATTAATTTGTTTGTTATATTTTGTAAATTTATTAGTTTGAAATGGTCAGGTTACTTCGGTCCACCAGTCGGCTGCCATTGCGTAGTATTCGTGGACGACGTGAGCATGCCGCAATCGGAGACCTACGGAGCGCAGCCTCCTATAGAAGTGCTGCGGCAGGGAATCGATCTTGGCCTTTGGTATGACAGGAAAACCAACATTGCTATGCATCTCATCGACGTACAGGTATTCAAACGATAAAGAAATGACATGGATCAATTACCGATGGTCTACTCTTTACATCGAGAACGATAATAGGCATACTTATCTCTTCTAACCCCTATTAATATTTCTTTCCGTCTCCCTCAGACAAAAGAAATAATCGGATTTTGTCATTTGTGATTTGTGGGGGTATACGTAGTGATATTCGACTTATCCAACGATACCTTTGTAGCTGTCATTGCTTTCATCGACTAGTAAGCGTCAAAATTCATATTATTCTATACTTCAGGTTATAAACTTCGTTTGACCTTCGAAGCACAGAAAGGTTCACGAACATATTTTACAATCATTTCAAGCAAGCTTTCATCGTTGTCGATGTAAAGAGTCGACCTTCTGCTTTAACAACTAAGCTAAAGTTAATAATTTTCTTTTTCAGTTTATGTGTGCAATGGGGAAACCTATGCCTGGGGCTAAAATTATTACTCCTCGGTTTTCACGCCATTTCTCCTTCTTCTGCATCGATGAGTTTGATGAAGTCACACTGCATGTTATATTTAGTAAAATAATGCTTTGGCATCTCGACACAAGGTAAACCATCAGTTGCTGCTTGCAACTTTTGATAGCATATCTGAAAATTAATGCAATATTTTAGTTGCATTACTTAATCGATTGTCGCGTCTTCTCATGAAAGTCATCCAAAACGATTTTTTGAGATCTACAAACTTTATTCCTTAGTAGTGTTTGCGTTTCCTACCTCCGAATTTTTTGCTAATTCGGTAGGCCACTTGTCTATCTTGCCAGATAGAATGCAAATGTTGAAAACGCCTAACTATCACATAATTTAAATCTTTTTGGTCATGAAAACCTCATGTGGGGATTATTACTAATAAATAAAGAATAAATAAAGGAAAGAAAAATGTCGACACAGGCGGGATTCGAACCCGCGACCTCGGGTATACGCCCCCGTCGGGCGTTATATACGTTTTCAACATTTGCATTCTATCTGAAAAGATAGACAAGTGGCCTTCCGAATTAGTAAAAAATTCGGAGGTAGGAAACGCAAACACTACTAAAACGTGTAAAAGAAATAAAGGATAGAAGAATTTCGCGCTGGCAGCCATTGACACGGTAGCTCAATTGGCAAGAGCGACGGGGGCGTATACCCGAGGTCGCGGGTTCGAATCCCGCCTGTGTCGACATTTTTCTTTCCTTTATTTATTAGTAATAATCCCCACATGAGGTTTTCATGACCAAAAAGATTTAAATTATGTGATAGTTAGGCGTTTTCAACATTTGCATTCTATCTGAAAAGATAGACAAGTGGCCTTCCGAATTAGTAAAAAATTCGGAGGTAGGAAACGCAAACACTTCTAAAACGTGTAAAAGAAATAAAGGATAGAAGAATTTCGCGCTGGCAGCCATTGACACGGTAGCTCAATTGGCAAGAGCGACGGGGGCGTATACCCGAGGTCGCGGGTTCGAATCCCGCCTGTGTCGACATTTTTCTTTCCTTTATTTATTCTTTATTTATTAGTAATAATCCCCACATGAGGTTTTCATGACCAAAAAGATTTAAATTATGTGATAGTTAGGCGTTTTCAACATTTGCATTCTATCTGAAAAGATAGGCAAGTGGCCTTCCGAATTAGTAAAAAATTCGGAGGTAGGAAACGCAAACACTACTAAAACGTGTAAAAGAAATAAAGGATAGAAGAATTTCGCGCTGGCAGCCTTTGACACGGTAGCTCAATTGGCAAGAGCGACGGGGGCGTATACCCGAGGTCGCGGGTTCGACCGCCTGTGTCGACATTTTTCTTTCCTTTATTTATTCTTTATTTATTAGTAATAATCCCCACATGAGGTTTTCATGACCAAAAAGATTTAAATTATGTGATAGTTAGGCGTTTTCAACATTTGCATTCTATCTGAAAAGATAGACAAGTGGCCTTCCGAATTAGCAAAAAATTCGGAGGTAGGAAACGCAAACACTACTAAAACGTGTAAAAGAAATAAAGGATAGAAGAATTTCGCGCTGGCAGCCATTAACACGGTAGCTCAATTGGTATGAGCGACGGGGGCGTATACCCGAGGTCGCGGGTTCGAATCCCGCCTGTGTAGACATTTTTCTTTCCTTTATTTATTATTTATTCCTTAGTGTCAATAGAAATATATTTATCGATTTCAGAGGATTTTCCAAAGAATTTGATCCTTGCATCAACGAGCTTGTCTACGGTACACTTGAAGTGTATAAACAGTGTCGTATCAATCTTCTGCCCACACCCTCCAAATCACACTACACGTTCAATCTTCGGGATTTCTCCAGAGTTATACTGGTAAGTATTGAGTGGCATTATTTTTTACCACTTTTAATAAATTATGTTGCTTTCATTGTTTTCGTCTCTAGGTTCTTAAAAGATCCTATAAATGCATGTGTTTTGTTTATAAAAAAGTTAAGTTTAAATGAATGTAATGAATGTATACCTGTCCGGATTAGTTTGTAATCGTTGCTTACACACAAAAAAAAAAGCACTGTCCATACCGACCCTTATCTCGTTAAGTATTTAAAGTCTTGTCATCATGTTTTTTCTTTTCTTCAACTCAATAAACTTTTTCTAGGGAGTACTAATGTCCGTACCAGAAGTCACACCAGGTATACAGTCAATGAAACGGCTGTGGGTACACGAATGTCTTCGCGTGTTTTCTGACCGACTGATCGAGGAGAAAGACCGGCAGTGGCTCGTCACTTGTCTCAGGGATGCTACGGCAAAGCACCTCAATGACGACTTTGATACAATGTTGGCAAGGATTGCTGAAAAACCTAAAGCTCCGGTAAATTTTGTTTAGATTATTTTATAGAACCACCAACGAGGAATAATAAATATAAGTATTTTATAGAACTACTCGTGAAGATTAATAAAGATTAGTGGAAAAAAGAGGTTTATAAGTTACGTGAAATTAAGTTAAAATTTGTGACTATTTTTCAAGTTCCAGCCAACATTACTTTCATGTTAATTTTATGATTGTAAGATACACATCAACAACATTTTTTCCTTATTGTTATTGGGTTTATACACGATTTTAAGGATTTTCATCTTCAATTGATTTTGTGTCAATCTGTTGTCAATTTTTTTTCGTACGTTTCAGATCACAGATCAAGATTTACGTAATCTAATCTACTGTGATTTTGCTAATCCAAAAGTTGACACCCGCTTTTATATGGAGACCACAAACATGGAACATCTTAATTCAACTGTAGACGCCTTCTTGGTTGAATTCAATAATATGTCCAAGAAACCAATGAACTTAGTACTTTTCAGGTAACAACTAATTAGCTCAATTAAAACTAAAATTCTAGCCCCAGGAATTAAGTACTCAGAATCCGTTGGAGTCGAAGTCACGAACACAAAAAGCAATAGCATTTAATTAGGCTTTGTTTTTTCATGAAAACCTCATGTGGTGTACTAATCAATTAAGCATATAAAAAAATTCGACACCAGCGGGACTCGAACCCAAGACATCCGGGTATAAGCCCTCGTCGCTCTGCCAACTGAGCTATGGTATCAACCAGTACCAGCGACCACTCGCGCGAAAATGTGTATTAATAACATTTAGTCCAAAAAAGATGTAACATTTTGTTTGACACTTACAGATTTGCAATAGAGCATTTATCTCGTATCTGTCGCGTGTTAACTCAACCGCGATCTCACGCGCTGCTCGTCGGGCTCGGAGGTTCTGGTCGTCAGTCGCTGACCAGGCTGGCAGCTTCTATTAACGAATATGACCTGTTCCAGGTGATTTAGACTTTTGGTAAATAAAATATTAGAATTATGATGGTTGTAGATGATTCAACCTCAGCTTTTATTAACCTTTGTTTTAACAAGTATATTTAGTTGTTCTTTGGTAATAGCAGCTGAAGATTCTTTTTGTATACTGTAGCTCACACTTACTCCTTTTTAAATATCCTGTAGATAAAAAATGTCATTGAAAGTTAAATGACTGTATTAACACATCTGTTAGAAGTTATGAGTTAATTAATATTATTTTGCTATTACTAACATTATTATAATTATACCCCATTCACTGTTTATTTTCTTACTTTAACTACCAGTTACGCTATCCACATCTATTATGTTATAAAAGCCTATTTATTTTATGTATTTTATAATTCACAGGTTGAGATGAGCCGAACATATGGTAAATCTGAGTGGCGCGAGGATCTAAAGACTTTGTTGAGAAAGTCCAGTATACCAGACCTATGCATGGTCTTTCTATTCATAGAGTCACAGGTTTAGTATCTATAAAACCTTTTTTTATGTAAAGTAATTTTAAAAATAGTTTTTCCTGCCTAATATTTAGAACCAACGTAGTTCATAAAAATACTCATATTCGTATAATAGTCATGTGAATAAAAATGTACTCATGTTATAGAAAGTACCTCTTTTCATTATATGTTTTCAATATTAATAGGTTTCAGAACGTCCCTGAGAATATAAAATTATTAAAAGAAGTACGAGCATGTGCTTCTTCTTTTTCAATATTCATACATTGTATATTCACAGTACTCTTCTACTGTTGTGACCAACATATCTATGAAATTATATCAGTTTGGTGAGTCAACATTTTGTATTCTGTCATTACAGATTAAAGAAGAAGGTTTTCTAGAAGATGTAAATAATATGCTTAATTCCGGAGAAGTGCCAAATATTTTTGTAGCTGACGAAAAGGCGGAGATTTGTGAAAAAATGCGAGTGGTAAATACGCCTAATATTTTTTTTTCACTTTAAAATTTTTATTCGATGTTTTATGACGATTTTTTATTTTGATGCTTTTGGTGGATGATGAAATGAAGTTTTTCTGGGATAAAAAGAATGCTCTGACGGAATTCCATTAAAATCCGTCCAGTAGTAATTTAGGTTCTCATTAGCAACAAGCACACAAGCACTCAAAGACCTAAACTTAGCATTATAAAATTAAGAGGATTATACGAACATGAGTTAAAAATTGCCCTTCCAAACATTATTCATATAGCCCGTTCGTTAGAAACTCTAAAAATATTAGTATTTTATTTGCTCCGTAAACATAAAACGATAACAAAATAGAGCTTGGAAGATTTAGGTATTGCCTAAGAACAATTACTCTTAGCTGTGACGTCACAAGCTTTGATTTGAGAGTTATTATTGATATTGCCCATTATAATTATTATATATATTACAAAGGGATTACATTTTACAAAGCTAAACTATTTTTACATTTAATGTGACGGACTAAATGAAATATATGTTTCTACACTCTCCACAAACCGTTTTCCCTTATCATTTTCTTAATTTCTTTCCACCTTATATAATCTGATTGTTTTGTTTTAGATTGACCGTCAAAGGGACAAGTCCTTACAAACTGACGGTACTCCTACGGCACTGTACGCGTATTTCGTGTCCATAGTGCGAGATCAGTTGCACATTGTATTAGCAATGTCTCCGGCCGGTACCTCGCTGCGCACTCGAATACGGAAGTTCCCTTCACTGGTCAACTGCTGCACTATTGACTGGTTTCAGGTGAGTTTTTTTTCTCTATAGGGTATATAGATCTAATGAAACAATCATACTTTAAAACTTTTTGTCGGAACCTCCCCTGTATCTCGTAAAAAAAATATTACAAATTTTACAATTCAAAAATTATCTGGAACTGATTGATCTATATAATATTATTATTATAGCTATAGGACCACCAATTAAAGATCTATGCTTTACCAAAAAACAAAAACAAAAACTTCAAATTAAAAACTAAACAGAAAAAAAACAAATATTGTTACTTAAAACTGTATTTTTTTTTTTTATTTTATAAAGAACCGCCTTCAAAAATCCAACTGAAAAGTATAAAATAATTTTTATTTATTTTATTATGTACAACTCTATTCAACTTCTTCTTTTTGTAGTCGGTGCCAAACCAATTTTCATGACAAATAAGAACGAATATTAGTGGCCCGCCCAAGTTGAGTGAGTTCTCCACCCCATCAGCGTATATCATCCTTATAAACCTTCCTTTTTAATCAATTAATAAAAAAATTCGCATCAAAATTCATTTCGTAGTTTTACAGATTAAAGTATACATAAGGATGTCCCTTTATCCCAGACATGGATGGAGAAAGCGACTTTGTTTTATACTATGTAGTGATTTAGATTCTCGATCGTCTTTTTACAAAGTGTTAGAAGTTTTGGTTGTGCCAACTCGGTGCATGCATGTCTCTGTCGAATTGTTAATTCCGTTAGTTTGAAATCTGATAATCTTACATAACCTAACCTAACGTTAGTTTACTATCTCGCTATCTATCTAAAATTATAATTTACTAGTATTTACAGTTTTACGGTGACATGTATATTATGATAATTTCTTTGCGGAGTGCGACGCATGCGCACCAGGCTAAGCACCGCTCACTGTCCCCCAATTCCATCCTTTATAAAGCGACGTCGTTGCGAGCGGATGAAATTTCTTGATTTTTGAGCGCGATTGTGTTTCTGTTGTTGAGGCATTATCGATTGATTTATTATTCGTATGGTTTTCTCTATGTAGCAATTTTCATTTTGGATTTGTCTGTTTGGCACCGACTTCAAAAAGAAGAAGTTGAATAGAGTTGTACATAATAAAATAAATAAAAAATATTTTATACTTTTCAGTTGGATTTTTGAAGGCGGTTCTTTATAAAATAAAAAATAATAATACAGTTTTAAGTAACAATATTTGTTTTTTTTCTGTTTAGTTTTTAATTTGAAGTTTTTGTTTTTGTTTTTTATTTCATACTTTTTAGTGATAAGTTCTTAAATCACTGAGTTTTTTTAGTGAATTAGTGATAGTTTTTTAGAGATAAGTTTTACTGTCCGTTTATTTTATAGTTTTTTTAACAGGTAGTTATAATATTTGTTATTATGACTTTAGCTTACTTGTTACTATTTTGTTTACCTGCGGGCCTAGATAGAAAATCAAAGGATGCTTTAAGGAAAAGTCGCGTAAGGGAGAACGAAACACCCATCGAAAAAAAACAAAGACTTCAACAGGGCAAGCACGAGCCGTATTTAAACTAGTTATCGCGTGGGATAAAGCAGCCATCTTTTACGCACTTACTTAGTATCGTATACTGCCATCTCATTCTAACCGTTATCGTGTCGATAACTCGTGCTTGCCCTTCAGAATGAGAGAGATCGTCAGCGTGCTGCTCTTGCTGCCGAAACAGATGAGCAAAGAGAAGTTCACCTATCTATCACAAATGCGAAGAAACACTCTTATATATATGTAGCGTTGAGTCGTGTAAAATCCCTTGATGAGATGGCTTTAAGTGATATAGATTCAAAGAAATTACTTAACCATCCCCATGACGAAAGAGCCTTGATTGAAATGACCAGAATGAGAAACATGATGTTGCAATATATATATTTTTCTTCAATATAATTAAGAGTAATTTATTCATGTTTTTATATACTTATAATAATTTAGTAACTCTGTTTATTACTAATAAAAAAACTTTATTAACATTATATTGATAAATCTCTGTCTAGTATTGATAACTTTACATACATACTTATATTTCAAACTAAGAAACCTCCTTTTTTTCGAGTCGGTTAAAGAACTTAAACCTTCTCCTGAATGTAATAACATAAACCGATAACTCTTTGTCTAATAATAACTAAGAACCTTCAAACTTACATACATACTTATAGGTGAAACTCAGAAACTCCTTTTTTGAGACGGTTAGGTCACTAAAACCTTGTCCTGAAAGTAACAAGTACTTTTCTGAAAATCGCATCTAAATAGCTTAAGCGAAACGCGAGATAATCGCCGACCAACATACATATATGCAGGTCAAACACAGAACCTCCTTTCTTTTAGAGTCGGTTAAATCACTTAACCCATCTTCTAAATGTAACAAATACTTTTCTGAAAACCGCATCCAAATAGCTTAAGTCAAACGTGAGATAATCGCGGACCAACAGACATACATACAGGTCAAACACAGAACCTCCTTTCTTTTTTTGGTCGGTTAAGGCACTAAAACCTTCTCCTTAATGTAACGAATACTTTTCTGAAAACCGCATCCAAATAGCTTAAGCCAAACGTGAGATAATCGCGGACCAACAGACATACATACAGGTCAAACACAGAACCTCCTTTCTTTTTTTGGTCGGTTAAGGCACTAAAACCTTCTCCTAAATGTAACCAATACTGTTCTGAAAACCGCATCCAAATAGCTTAAGCCAAACTCGAGATAATCGCGGACAATTATACATACATACATACAAACAATCGAACTGAGAACCTCCTTTTTTGAAGTCGGTTAATGAAGTCGGTTAATGAAGTCGGTTAAAAATATCATGTAATTATTTTTGTTATTTTTTTAGGAATGGCCTCCAGATGCTTTGCTGGCAGTAGCAACGCGTTTCTTAAAAGATATAGAGCTTACAGACTTGGAACGTGACACAGCTATTAAGCTATGTCAAGTATTCCACACAGACACACAAGAACTGACGAGGCAGTACTTGCTCAGACTTAAAAGGTAAATTGAATATGTAGATTCAAACAATATCATATTTAACAAGACTTACGCTGCCGCGGCTTTGCACAACGGTGGTGGTTTCTTTACTTTATTCTGTATAAATTATCCATATTACAACCGATGTATTATTCTTATAGTTCTTATAGTTACTCCTATTTTTTTAATTTGTGTTTCTCTGTATCGTCTGTATAACAATTGGTAGAAACTTTATAGGTCAAGAAAATCTCTGTATTTTTCTCTTATTTGAAATATTGTGTACCGTTTGTTTCTCAAATAAATAAATAAGGACATTTTCCTTAAACCTAAAAATAAATATCTAGTTGTATTCATATACATAAATCACCTGTAAAATCAAATATCTAAAAACAATTTACCATAACTATGGCTATTTAAACATTTTCAGATATAACTACGTTACACCCACTGCATATTTAGAACTTATCAACATGTTCAAAACCCTACTGTCAAAGAAACGAACGTAAGTTTGCATTTTATTGAATCGAAATAATAAAGTTTGCAGAGATATAATCCTTTCAGAAATTAATATAAATGTTCTGATATATTCTATTAACAGAGAGCTATTAGCAAGCGAAAAGAGGTACATGGTTGGCCTAGACCAGCTGGCAACTGCGGCAGCATCGGTAGCGGTTCTTCAGCGTGAGTTGGAAATACTTCAGCCAAAGTTGGCGGCTGGTGCGGCCGCTGTGGCACTAACTACCGCTAAGGTGGAAAAAGAAAAAGAAGGGGTTGCGTTGGTTGAAGCTGAAGTGATGGCGGACCAAAAAGCTGCAGCTGAGCAGGTATCTACTAGGCATATTTTTACTCGTCTTCTCGGTAATTATTTGATTAAATATTAGAATGTGATGTAAATTGTTGTTGTAAATGCTGTGTAGTGTCGGCTTAGAATAGCACTACCCCATTTCTTCCGGTGCATGTACGTAAGAGGCGACTAACGGAATTGGGGCTTTTAAGGGATTTTTGGGCCATGCGGTTGGAGACCCATCACCAACAACCTTTATTTTAACATCTTTTTCCCCACGCAACTTCCAAAAGTGGTTGAGGAATTTCTCACTCCTTAGCTCTGGCTACCCCTTCTAGGGATTTATAGCCGTGAGTATATGTATGTATGTAAATTGATTTTTCGAATCTCATTCTTTATAGAAGCTCATACCACGTTTTATGTGATTCATCATCATCATCATTCAGCCAATAGACGTCATCAACTGGTCCTGCGCTGCTCTAACGGCTTTCTGCAACCTTCAAACTTATAGAACTTAATATTCGACTACCGAGGTTTACAGCCTCGAGTAATTTATGATCCAATATTTTAAATTTTTAATGCCTTTTAAAATGTTCTCAGGCCGCAGAAGCGCAAGGCATAAAAGACGAGTGCGATGCTGATTTAGCTGAGGCAATGCCCATTTTGAACTCTGCTTTAGCAGCGCTTGACACCCTCACTCCCCAAGATATCACTTTCATAAAAACGATGAAGAGTCCTCCGCGAGGCATCAAGTTAGTCATGGAAGCCATTTGCATTCTTAAGGTTCGTGCTATACTTTAATATTTTTGTTCTTTATTCTTGCTACTCTAAAATGGGCGGCAGAGTTTCGATGGAGTTTTTCCTGGATATTAGGATAAAGGCTAACTATATAAAAACCTACATAAATTTAAATCAATGTTTGGACTTCTGGCAAATAAATGTTTATACTGCTTTGGGAAAGGCCTGATTTAGGATTAGAACCTACCTCGTACATTTGAGGCAGAAATTTTGTTTACTAATAACTGGCCTTTTATAAAGCAATTATTCGTTTAGAATTGAAAAGCTATCTTAATAGAACAATACGTTTTTTTTATGCCAACGTAAAGGATGAACCGGTGAGTATAAGTTGAAACAGATAACGAGAACTTAAGTTTTTGTATTCTAGTAAAAGTAATAGAAATTTTCTACCTCTATTTATAATTTTTTTGTTTTTTTTTTATAAATTTGCTTTATTGCATCACTTTTTTCAGCTTTTATCATCACGAAATTAATGAGTCATCTTGTTTATAATTTTGCTTTTACGCAAGCATGTGGTACGATATAAAGTTTCAATAAAACTGAAGAAAGTATAATATTTCTTTAATTTCTGTCTTTCGAATTAATATTCGACTGATACGAAATGTTTTGTAGGTTGCACTATTTTAAATATTTTTGTACAGAAAACCTGCAACATTTCAGGATCAAAAGCCGGATAAACTGCCACATCCTTCAGGCGTTGGCAACATTGAAGATTACTGGGGACCATCAAAGAAACTCCTCAATGATATAAAGTTCCTGGAAGGATTGCAAAACTATGATAAGGACAATATACCCCCAGCGGTGATGAATAAACTAATGAAAACCGTAATGCAGGATGAGGGATTTGTACCGGAAAAGATTCGGTCTGTATCGGTGGCTGCTGAAGGTATGTTTATTGAAAGTTTCCGATGCGATTTTGAACAATACCATGATACCTATTCTAAATAGTCGGGTTATTAGGCTTACTGTTGCTGCTGCCTTTTTACTACCATTACAAATTAACTTTTTTTATGTCTTTTTTATGAAAGGGACAAATGGTTTGAGTTCCATTTCATCACACAGGACTTTAACCCATGCCTCTGGGCATATCAAGGAAATTAATAAAATAAAAAAAAATACAGTAGGTATTTAATAATTTTGTAGGTATGTGCAAATGGGTAATAGCGATGACTAAATACGACAAAGTGGCGAAGGTGGTGGCACCCAAGAAGCAGCGTTTAGCAGCAGCCCAAGCTGTGTATGATAAAGCTATGGCTTCATTAGCTGTTAAACAAGCTCAATTAAGAGAGGTACTATCATTATTCTTAACCATCCCAATATACATAAAAAAAAATGTGTTGCCTCCATCCAATATCATTTAGTTACTAATTCATGAATAAATATTTTGTTACAGTTAGAAGATACTAACTTTATTTGTAAAATAAGATTTTACGGAGATATTATCAGTGCTGTGTAGTGTCGGCTTAGAATAGCAATACCCCAATTCTTCCGGCGGGTGTACGTAAGAGGCGACTAACGGTATTGGGGCTTTAAAGGGATTTTTGGGCGATGCGGTTGGAGACCCATCACCAACAACCTTTATTTTACCATCTTTTCCCCACTTAACTTTCCAAAAGTGGCTAAGGAATTTCTGGTTCCTTAGCTCTGGCTACCCCATCTAGGGATTTATAGCCGTGAGTATATGTGTGTATGTATGTATGGAAATATTAGTTTTCATTAAATACTTCGATTTGTATAGAATAAAGGTCGTAACTATTCATATAAGGTATCGCATATAATCGTTATTTTTCATCTAAATCGTTCTCTTAGATTCAAGAAAAACTGCGGAAGCTAGAAGATGCTCTTGCTGAGCAGAGCCGAAGGCAAAAATTGTTGGATGACGAAGTAGATCTTTGCAGTAACAAGTTGAAACGAGCTGAGATGCTTATTTCTGGTTTAGGCGGAGAGAAGACCCGTTGGTTGCAAATTGCCAAGGAATTGCGGGAGACTTATAATTCACTGACAGGTATTGTAGGAGAATAAAATGGGCTTAAAATCACCTTTACTACCAATTGGAACCCTAAGCAAAATTAACATATTGGAAGTCTTATTCTCGTCACTATAACTTATTATATCTGCTTTTTAGTGGTATGGTATTTAACGCTAAGATTTAACTTGATTTTTAGCTGTGCAGTGTCGGCGCTTAGAATAACACTACCCCATTTCTACCGGTGGGTGTACGTATGAGGCGACTAACGGTATTGGGGATTTTAAGGGATTTTTGGGCGATGCGGTTGGAGACCCATCACCAACAACCTTTATTTTGCCATCTTTTCCCCACTCAACTTTCCAATAGTGGCTGAGGAACTTCTAGTTCCTTAGCTCTGGCTTCCCTTTCTAGGGATTTATAACCGTGAGTATATGTATGTATGTATTTAACATGAGTTACTCATTTCTGCAGCGACCTAATTACCACCATTCAATTTAAGGCGATAACTTTAAACTAATCTTAATTTCAGGTGATATTTTGATTGCTTCTGGTATTATCGCTTACCTTGGTCCATTTACAGCGATATTTAGAAATATGCAAGTAGGTATTTGACATCAAATAATATTCAGCCTCTTTTATTAAATATTTTATCCTTAAATATATTTTATCAGATTCCAAAATGGGCTCAAGCTTGTCACGACTGTGGTATCGTGTGTACGTTAAACTTTAGTTTAATAACATCTCTTGGTGATCCAGTTACTATACAACAATGGAATATAGATGGATTGCCTTCGGACGACTTTAGTGTTGAAAGTGCTATCATCATAAAGTAAGTTCATAAACATATTTTCTTGGGTGTGTATACGAGCCGATAACTAACTAACGAGGCGATACTTATATAGCAGAACTGAGTTGAATATAATCATGATTGAGCAAGTGGTTGAGAGAACGTAGTTTTATTTATAGTTATTTAAAAATCTTAACGTATTTATTATAATGGTCCAGACATTCTTTTATATATTTTTTGCATATATGTATATGCAATGTTTGAATTGTTTAGGACAGCAAGACGTTGGCCGCTGATGATTGACCCTCAGGGCCAAGCAAACAGGTGGATCAAAAACATGGAAAAACCTAACAATTTAATGGTAGTGCGAATGACACAAGCAGATCTTGGCAGAGTTTTGGAAAACGCTGTACAGTTTGGACAACCGGTAATAGATATATTTTAATCTCTTTGTTTTCAAGAAATAGTAAATGGAACACAGAACAAACATTAACTTTTCCATGGATGTTTCTCTTGGGCTTCATTTTAGACAATCATGTAATTCAAAACCATAATCTTTATCAACGATATTTTTTTATATAAACATATGTTTTATTACATAACACAATATTACTTGATAATATTTTGTGCTTAAATAAATTCCATTCTAAGGTATTACTGGAAAACGTTGGCGAAGAGTTAGATCCGATGTTGGAACCTCTGCTACAACAACAGACGTTTAAACAAGGCGGTGCCCTCTGCATCAAGATTGGTGACAATATCGTGGAATATAACAACGAATTTAAGTAAGATGATATAACTTTACATTTTAAATAACACGAGCGGTCTCCGTATTACGGATTTGCGACCGTGGATGATGTCACAAAATGCAACATTGTGGCTGTCAAAGCTGACAAAACGTATACAAATTTATGACATTGACAACAACAATTTTGCAACGTGCGACACAAGTGACACGAGGTCACAAAATATACGTAACCAGGGGGCCGCTTGGATTGGGATACATTTGGATATTTTTTTCCAAGAAATTAACCAGCTAACATTATCATGTTTGCAGGTTTGTTTCACAGACAATTCTCAAGGAAGGCTGAGTATTTATGAATTTGAAAACATCAAAAATTTTCTATATGAACTATTAACGGCCACAGAACTTATTTTTTTATACAATATTTCCATTAACGTTTTATAAAGCAATTGACATTGTTGTACTTATTGCAATTCGTCGTGCAATTGCAAGTACGCTGATAAAAACCATTTACGTGCTTCATATACTCTGTAATTTACTTTGTAGGTTGTACATAAGCACAAAACTGGCCAACCCTCATTATCTTCCTGAAGTCGGCGTACGAGTGACACTGGTAAATTTCATGCTAGCAAAAGATGGATTGAGAGCTCAATTGCTAGCAAGAGTGGTTGCCCGAGAGCGCCCTGATCTGCAACAAGCTAAATCTGAACTCACTACTCAAGGGGCTGAACATAGACGCCTTCTTCAAGATATTGAGCGGAAGATTTTAACAGTACTTTCTACTTCTGAAAAGTTGTTAGAAGATGAACAAGCTGTGCAGGTACGGTAATTTGTCTAAATGTTTGAGTGTACATATTTAAAAAAAAATGCACATTGTTGAAATGTGGTACGTTTATTGAAATTTATATTTCCTCATCTAAATTGTGCAATATCCATCCATCTATCATTCCATCAAAATGGCTGCAGCCCAAATTCAGTTAATTTCGTCAGGTATTATGGCGATGCATATAAAAGTAATGATTGAGGTTTTCCGATACAAAATAGCTTGATATTATACTACTTTGTTTAATTTTGTACCAGATTCTGAATTCAGCCAAAGACACGGCCAAAGAGATAAAAGAAAAGCAAGAAGTAGCGATGGTAACTGAAAAGGCTATTGATGAGGCCCGAAACGCTTATGTGCCTATTGCAATACATTCCACAAACCTATTTTTCCTCGTCGGTAAGTTTGTTAATAACATTTTAAAACATTTTTTAAACAAATAATTTTAGTGGTTTAAGCATGAGACTGAAGCTAATAATAAATCTTCAGTCAAATCCTGGAAAAAAATATATATTCTATAGAATATTTGCTGTTTAGTGTCCGCTTAGAATAGTACTACCCCATTTTTCCCCATGGGTGATCGTAAGGGGTGGCTAAGAGTATCGAGGCTTTTCAAGTGATTTTCGTGCGATGCGCTTGGAGACCCATCCCAAAAAACATTAATAATACAAACTTTTCCCCACTTAACTTCCAAAAAAGACTGAAGAATTTTCTGATTCTGAAGCACTGGCTACATTTTTTAGTGATTTATAGCCGTGAGTATCTGTATGTATGTATTATGTAGTAATATTTGCTGATAAGTTATTAGCATCGTTTTAGTTATATGCGCCTTTTTCAGGTTCTTTGGCTGCGATTGATCCCATGTATCAATACTCTTTGGGGTGGTTTGAGACCCTCTTCACATCTGCCATTGACAATACTGAAAAAGCTGAAGAAATTCCTGAACGTCTAGAAATTTTACGATCTTATTTCACGTTATCGTTGTACCGAAATATATGTCGAAGTTTGTTTGAAAAGGTGATTCTTATGTTTGCTAATTTAAAATAAACAAGATCTCCAGTAGTGATGATCGATAAGTAGCATTTAAGCTCCTACAAAAATTCTCGTTTTTCATATTTACAGGACAAAATTGTATTTTCGTTGCTGCTCACTGTAACAATAATGCTGGCAGAAGAGAGACTAGTACAACATAATGTTTTGTTTCTACTCGGAGGCGCACAACCTCGACATGTGCCTGACAATCCAGTCGATTTTGTGACTGATCAAGGTTGGAGAGAATTTGTCGCGTAAGTGTTATTGTAACGGTATTAACATATATTGCATATTGTATGTGTATGAATTAATAACCTTTTGTTTCCATTTTCACGAGTCGGGTTACGTACTCATAATGATGATGTGATGATACTTTTTATTAACTTACACCCTAGGGATATGATTCCACATTAATTTTACTTTTAATATTTTAGTGTTTATGAACTCTTTAGTTGTGAATTTTATTGATATTATGTTTGCAGCTTATCTGAGTATGACGGTTTCCACGACATAGTAAATCATTTCAAAAGTAATACGAAAAAATGGCGCGAGTATTGTGATTTACCTAATCCTGAAAAGCATCCGCTTCCGAGCCCTTGGAATGAACGTCTCTCAATTTTTGAGGTAAAAATTTTAAATTAATTCGCGATAGGGCTTTATGTGGTTGTAATATTTAAGCATAACTCAGTTATTCAAGAAAAATGATAAGGAGAACAACATACATACATACATATACTCGAGGCTATAAATCCCTGGAAGGGGTAGCCAGAGCTAAGGAACTAGAAGTTCCTCAGCTACTTTTCGAAAGTTGAGTGGGGAAAAGATGGCAAAATAAAGGTTGTTGGTGATGGGTCTCCAACTGCATCGCCCAAAAAGGAGAACAAGATATCTACAAAATGCAAATTGCATTAGAACTATTCACTGAAAATAACTACAACTAATTTTAACAAGTGTATTGGATATAGAGACATATAGAGCCAATGTGGATGGTAATTCATTAGAGGACGACCACGGGGGGCCGTTTAGATCAAATAAAAAATGGCTTAAAAAGGCAGGCTTCCGTAATCTGAGGATTAAAAGAGCATGTATGAAAAGATTGATGAATGTAATGAAGCTCGAGTGGTTTGTCGAGGCCGTACGAAGGGACGATCGAGAGTCTCTGCCTGCAACAATGGGAACTAATAGCGTGAGCATAGATGTACTAAATACCTAGATATGTTTTATACGAGGAAACCCGCGCTTACGAGTGGCACTGATTGCGGCAGTTGTACGCACGCACACCACTAGAAATATATCCAAACAACACACCAAGAAATATATCCAAACAACACACCAAGAAATATATTTGAAATGTAAGCGAGATGGCAGCGAGATAGCACATTTCATAGCAAGCGCTAAAAAGAGACAAACATATTTTCTCTGCACCGACGTGAAATATGACCTTAAGACGACCGCTTGACTCGCACAATACTTCTTCTAAATTATAATTAAAACGTTGAAAATTTATAATATTTACGACTTACTTACTTACTTACTTATACTCACGCCCATTGTTCCCATTGGGGTAGGCAGAGACTATCGATCGCCACTTTGTACGATCCTGACAAACCTCTCTAGCTTCGTTTACATCCATCAATCTTTTCATACATGCTCATACAATTTCATACAATATTTACGAATGATAAGTAATCCCGTCACTTTAAGTAGTTTTTCGACTATAGTTTGTGCAAAATCTCATCACACACGACGGCATTCTCGATTATTGTGATAAACAAACACGCCAAAACAAGTGAACGATCGCGACGGCAGCTAGTGTGCGACTAAAGTTGGTTGAGCCATTTAGCCCTATTTATAAGTGCCACTTATGAGTGCGCGTGACTTATCTAAGGTTTTTATAGTACATCTGTAAGCGTGAGTGAATGTGTGTTTGTATGTGTATTCGATGTCAGAAATATGTATGTGAATCTGAAGACAAAATTACGACGTTCCGTGGGAACCCAGTGCCCACAGCCCACTACGTGTGGTGCTTTGCGCTGAAGTGAATTAGACAGCGTATGATGTCGCCTTGCGATAGCTATTAAGTTTAGGCAGCGGTACACCATTTACGCTTTAATAATTACAGTCGAATGTTTTACAGAAAACTATGGTGATAAGATGCTTGCGACTGGACATGATGGTACCAGCAGTTCAAGAATTCGTAGAACGTGAGTTTTTTTTTAATTTAGATCACACTGTTTTGTTGCATGATATAATTATAATATTGTTTAAGAACAGTCACTTTCAAATGGCTGTTAGAATCTACTATGAGAGATGTTAAACAAAAAGATGTTTCATAAAAACATAAAATTAATTCTTCAGCAAATAACTTTGAATCACGTCATGTTCAAAAGGAGTCACTAGTGCGGGTACCATTATTTGGGTGCAATGTTGATTTGGAACAAATTTATAATTACATACTAGAATTTTCTATTTTTGTCTTATATTTGAGTGTGATTGATTATGATATTGAAGGCACACAAACGCACATTAAAACGCGCGTATTTTTTAAATAAAATAATAAAATTATTAAATAGCTAGAATTTATATAAACTATTGATTATTCCACCAATTTAAGCTTTTAGAAGAAGGGTTAAAAGGTTCTTGGTAATAAGTTACCCACCAAATATTCATTTAATTTCATATTTGTTGTTCTTGGGTAGCGATATGTTAGTGCCAAAATAAGCGTATAAACCCAATTCGGTGTTATTTGATAAATGTGCCCAGTTCAGCACCCTACCACATTGACATTCTGTAGTTATCGTGGGTCAGCTGTAAGTTCCGTCTTGATCTGCCGGATAGCCATCAGAGTATACATACATACATAGAGTATATTCACGGCTATAAATACCTTACAGGGGTAGCTAGAGCTTCAGAATCAGAAAATTCTTCAGCCACTTCTGGAAGTTAAGTAGGGAAAAGATTTTTGAAATAAATGTTTTTGGTGATGTGATGATGATGACCAACCGCATCAGTCAAAAATCAGTTAACCAACCCAAAAATGTTATTTTCAGATGAAATGGGAAGAGCCTTCGTTGAGCCTCCATTGTTTAATCTCGGCTCGTCCTACGCTGAATCACATTGTTGTATTCCGTTGTTGTTTGTGCTCACTCCTGGGTCAGATCCGATGGGAACCCTGCTTAAATTTGCTGACGATCAGGTACCCTTTCGAAAAATATACTTTTTACTAAAAAAAAATTCGGCTAATTGATAATCTCCTCCTTTTTTGAAGTCGGTGAAAAATATATCCTCTGGGAGCGAAAAGCCTATAGTAAAAAATGATTTCTAATTCAAGTATTTCTCGACTTACTGCTATTATGCAATATTTTTTTTTGTTTTATAATTTAGAGATGTCCCAAAAGTAGAAAAATATTTTTTAATTAAAGTGGAGTGGTAGAGGTATTAATTATTTTGAACATTGTGTTAAATTAGGTCAGATTACAAAGTCGTGCAGAAGCACCCAATGATTGAAGGATTGGGTTAAATGGGTCTGAGTTTTTTCCTACTAAGCTGAGTAGGTAAAGCCGTTGGTTTAAATGGTTATTATTTATAGGTGTGTCTATTGAGAATAAAACGTTACTATTATTAGCAAAAACAGCATAATGAGTTTTTTACAGGGTTTCGGAGCCTCTCGTCTTTTCTCGTTGTCTTTGGGACAAGGTCAGGGTCCGATAGCTGTTAAACTGATAGAGGATGGAGTAAGAAGCGGAACTTGGGTTATTCTACAAAATTGTCATTTAGCTAAGAGTTGGATGCCTATGCTTGAAAGGGTATTTACTATTATTTTTTTCTCTTATCGTATATCCAGTATTAGACTACTAGTTATAAGTTAGTATCTCCATTATGCATTTGAATGATGCATATGTTAACAACGAGATCTCGTGCTTCCGAGTTCCCAACCAATCATTTTAACAACCTCTTTCCCGTTCATCTAATAGTAGTGGCTGAGAAATCGATGACGATAAACATGACATCTTCAGTTGGGACTCAAAACCGTAAAAGAGTTCCGTCCAGCATTTAAAATATATATATTCCAATAACATGTTAGTTACATGATAATTATCATGCTTTAAGAAAGTAAAGTTGAAGCAGTAACAAATGTTTCCTCATTATTAAGTACGACATCTTGAGATTTTTCTGCGAACTGCTAGAAACATCACAAATGTTGTTAGGTTACTGTTACAAGTTACTGCACAGGGGTTGCAAACATTTACTTGTTTCTAGAAATTCCAATTTCGTTTGGTAGATGGCACTATTTCTCTTTCATTATAAATGTACATGAGCTTTTTTTTCTTTTTGTGTACTCGTCTTAATTGCTATGTCCCCAAGTTTGAAGCGGTTTTACCCCAACTATTCTAATGGCAATCATATTTAATTTTGAATTTTATCGCTGTATTAACTAATAAACAATAGTTTTACATGCTTTTGATAGGGAAAGAATTAATATTATGGGTTTTATTCGATAATGGGCCTCGACACCTTTTTTAAAAACATACCCTTTTTATATTTTAAATTGATAAAAGACATAAAACTAAACAACCTTGCCTATTGAATACTTATCTAAAATATTGTATTTTTTTAAATAATTAATAATTAAAAAGTGTCACTGCCCAGATCAAACTGAGAAAGTATGGTGAGTTTCTTAGCCTAAGCTAAAATAATAAACATATGGTCAAATCACACAACCAATATGTTTTTTCGTAAAATTCTTAAACATAGTCCTAACTATCTTATTAATATTTTATGAGGACATCAGTGCAAATAATGGAAATAAGTAAATTAAAACTTGCCATGCTCCAAAAAGTAACGGAATTGATCTGTAATGGGTCTTTCTTATTTTATTAATATATTTTTATTAGGCTGAGTTGTACTTAGTCTTGTGACAGTGTATTCGTACAAAACGGCGATAGGCCTGCCCCTTATCACATGAGTACACTGTCCAAGCAAAACGTGGGTACTCTGAACACCAGATGACAATGTCACGTGATGTACAGAAGTATTAGTACCTCTGCTAACACCTTGGGGAATATTTGGCGTGAACGTGAATGTTTATTAATAAAACAATATTTAAAATAAAACTGAAATTTCAATTATTTTCTTTATTTTAAACATATTATAAACATCGTTAAATGGTCACGGAATGGATATAAATTACACCGAGGTATACATAGAAATAATTTAATTTCGTAAATTATTCATAATATCTGTGATTTTGTACTATTTTATGATATTTCAATCCATACTAATATTATAAATCGGAAAGTGATTTTGTCTGTTTGTACCGCTTTCACGCCGTAACTACTGAACCGATAGCTTTGAAATTTTGCAGACGCATAGTTAAAAGCCCAAATTAAATAATAGAGTACTTTTTAGCCCGGAATAAAGTATAATCCTGAGAGAAATCAAAAATATTGTTTGCTTGCTGGATGGATAGGAGATGGCGCTGTGTTTCTTTTAAAATAAAGTAATATATTGCAAACTAATATAAACATGTAAATTTAGAAGCTAAATGATACGATAATAAATCACCCGAAAATGAGGAACTCCCGAGGGATGATGTACTATTTGTTTTATCGTCTAAACTGGTTTTTTACATCTACTTATACAGGGTGTCCCAAGAAAAAGTGTCAAGCGGAAGTCCAAGGACAGAATACCCCTAGGGGTACCCGAATTACCCCCATGTATGTTCTGCGACTTTTTGTAGTTTTCGAGATATGATTTTTTTTATATTTTTTTGTTAAACCTTGGCTTATTTGACATTATTGGTCACAGAGACATCAATTGTTGAGATACAAGCTTGAATTTTTTTTCTGAAATAGGTGAACAGTAGCACTTGCAAAAACAAAAGCAATTCGGTATGCAAAGTTTTTTTTTGGTATTTATTAAATATTTTTATTCGATAGCAAACACGAAAATAAACAACTGATTTGAATATTTTTCATTTAAAATGAGTAATTGCAAAGTTATGATTTTTTTAAAGATTGTTCAACTTTTGTACTTAATGACGTCATCGATCGAAAATATCACGTAGCGAGATGCAAATAAAGTGAAAGGTTTAGTAAAAATGTTGCTAATTGCAAAATATTTCACGAATTTTAATACCAAATGAAATTATTACGATATTATACTAAACAAACCTATGATTTTCGGTGTTTTATTAATAAACTGCAAGAACAAATGTCTTTGACATAACGCTGAAGGTCAAATACTGTTACAGTTTTTTGCTAAAATAACGGTCATCTTAGCTCTGTTTGATTTAATTTCAAGAAAATATGTTTTAAAAACATATATCTCGAAATGGTTTCGTAATCAGCACCACTTTTGTAAAACTTTGCATACCGAATTGTGAGCCGATATGCTACTACTAAGCCACTAAAAAAATGTTGAATCCTAAGTTTGTTGAAATGTTTAAATTAAAGATCTCTTTTGAAACGATTTAAAAAAAAACTTATCCCAAAAATGTCTCCAAAATTGTTCTTAAAAACTTGCCAATTTCGTCAGCTATTTGCCATGTAAATTTAATTGAGCTATCTCCACGACTTCATACTTGAAAAAATTTTTGAAACATAGTAAGTTGAAAAAACTTAATTAAAAGATTGGACCGAATAAAACAATATTTTTTTTATTATTGATTGTTTATTATTAAATCACAAAAAGTTTTGGAAATGTCGCCCTTCCTGCTCGATACAAATTTTACATCAGAAAAAAACCTATTTCAGAAAAAAAATCAAGCTTGTATCTCAACAATTGATGTCTCTGTGACCAATAAGCCAAGTTTTAACAAAAAAATATGAAAAAAATCATATCTCGAAAACTACAAAAAGTCGCAGAATTACATGGGGGTAATTCGGGTACCCCTAGGGGTATTCTGTCCTTAGACTTCCGATTGACACTATTTCTTGAGACAGTATATCGCAAACGAATAAATACTTGTAAATTTAGAATCTAAATGATCCTGGTTCTAATAAATTTTAAAAAAGGTAACGGGTAATATTTGTTGAATGTATGTTATAAAGAGGTAAAGTCAGTTAAAAATTAAGCTCTGGTGATGTAGCTATAAACTATTTCTCATAAACGAATACAAAGGCTTCGTTAGTAGAGCTGAAGGGTGGTTTCAGTGAACCACCCCACGCAGGTTGCCTAGGTCAGATCTGGGGCTCGGTTTCCTAGCAACCATTTGCCCGGGATACATCTGAGCTATTTCTAGGATCCTGGTACTAATAAATTTTAATATCGTTAACGAAAAATATCTGTTGAATCCATACTAATATAAATCGGAAGGTGAGTTTGCTTGTCTGTGCCGCTTTCACGGCGTAACTACTGAACCGATTGCTTTGAAATTTTGCAAACGTATAGTTTCCTTGATTAAATAAGAAAAAAAAAATGTTTGCTTGCTGGATGGATTGAAGATGACGCTGTGTGTCGTTAAAAACAAAGTTATATATTGCAAACTAATATAACATACATACAAACATACATATAGTCACGGCTATAAATCCCTAGAAGAGGTAGCCAGAGCTAAGGAACTAGAAGTTCCTCAGCCACTTTTGGAAAGTTGAGTGGGGAAAAGATGGCAAAATAAAGGTTATTGGTGATGGGTCTCCAACCGCATCACCCAAAATCCCTTAATATCCCCAATACCGTTAGTCGCCTCTTACGTACACCCACCGGAAGAAATGGGGTAGTGTTATTCTAAGCCGACACTACACAGCATCAAAAAACCTTAACTCATATATGGCTCAACATATCGCAGCGATTATTTTTTTCATTGCTGGACTTCTCATCAGACTTTTTGTTAATGGTCAATTTGGAAAGATTAAGGGTTTGATCCATTTTCATCAAAATAAATGTATTAAAATTACAAATTTGTTTGTCAATAGTAAGACTAATATAAAGTATAGCGTAATAAAAATTTGACACTGCCGATAACGTCCCCGTGGCGTGGCGATATAACTAACTACTATGGATATTTAATTAGAACTATTATGAATGAATCTTTCCGGGTTCGTATCTCAGGTGATTCAAGCTTTTTGTGATTATTTTTTTGTTTTGTTAGCTTAGATAATAATAGCAAGCACTATCCCTTCACGTCAGCGATTATTTTGGATGGAGGTCCACCACTAACTAACCCCATATTCCCGAGGAATCGCTGCAAGCTCTTCCACTATCATCAACGGTCAGTGTAGGGGGTAGCACCGGGCAACGGCCGAAGCGCCAAACTACTATTCGTATTTGTACTTACTAAAATATTATAATTTTTGAACACAAAAACTTGTTACAAAATGATTTGTTAGAACTTGTGAAATGAAATTTATTATTATGAACAATATAAAAAGGTAAAAATATAGAGATTTTTGTCACTTTTTATTCAGCTGTGTAGTATCGGCTTAGAATAGAGCTGTGTAGTTTCGGCTTAGAATAGCACTACCCCATTTCTTCCGTTGGGTGTACTATGTACGTAAGAGGTGACTAACGGTATTGGGGCTTTTAAGGATTTTTGGGCGGTGCGGTTGGAGACCCATCACCAACAAACTTTATTTCACCAACTTTTCCCCACGCAACTTCTAAAAGTGGCTGAGGAATTTCTGATCCCTTAATTCTGGCTACCCCTTCTAGGGATTTATAGCCGTGAGTATATGTATGTATGTATGTATGTTGTCATTTTTGTATCTAGAAACATAAAACTTGGTGCGATTGAATTTAAAAAAAATATCTATCTATCATTCATGAGTATTCATGAATGATAGATAGATAATATTTTTTTTAAAATTCAATCGTATAGTTCCATCTTCCATAGGTAAAGTTGTTTAGTTTGATGTCTGTAATCGATTTAAAATATAAAAAGGGTATGTTTTAAAAACGAGGTCTAGGCCAATTGAAATGATGGTGATACAAATTTATTAATGTGTAAATAAAAGAATTGTATATTGTTTTATGTATTATCTACGCAGGTATACTTGTAGAAGACAAAATCATTTTGATAAAATAATTATCCGTTTAAGAACTAAAAGTATTTTTCTTTGCAACTTAGAAGTATATGCACTAAAAAAACTTAATTAAATCGTAAATGCATCGTCAATCTAAGAAATTACAAAGAAACGTTGAACGTACAACTTTCATTAATTTATAAACGTTTCTCAAAGTGCAACAAATAGAAAAATATAAAAAAACAAACAGTTATTGATTTTTTTCTATTCACGTATACGTTGAGCACGTATTCGTTTGATTTATTTTAATTATTGTTTAAATATTTTTTGCAGATTTGTGAAGGATTGCTCCCCGACAGTGTTCATTCAGATTTCAGACTGTGGTTGACGTCATATCCGGCAGATCATTTCCCAGTTTATGTTTTACAAAATGGTATCAAAATGACTAATGAACCGCCACAAGGTATTCCTTATTTCGTACTCTTCCTCTCATCCTGTTACTCATAGTATTGTCATATCCTTTTTTTATTCCAACACTATTATTCAGCTTAATTTCCATTATATTCTTCCATTTTGTAAGAAATTTCATCGAAGCTACGTGTAAAACAAAAACATACAGATGTACGGACTAACTCTTCTTTGTTCTTTTTTTATAATGTTTCAATAAATAAATGATTTGATTTGATTTAATTTGATAGACGGACAAACGTACAAATTATCATTATTGTTATCATCGCTGATTTAAAAACTGTTTATTACATTACACCTGGATTCGTTCTTACCACAGTTAAAAAAATATTTGTCTTTTTAAAAAGTAAAATAAAAACTTTAATAATTTGATATTGGAACACTTGCAATTTTATGATTTGTGAGATATCATTGAGCTTTATCTTCTTCAAAGTAAAGCATAAAAATATCAAGTGTCCTTTTTTTGGCCTTAAATGTTTTACTATTTAGATCGTGAATCCGTTTGAATTTGTTTTGGTTACATTCATTAACAAATAATAATATATAGACTTAGATTTTTGGATTCAGGCGCAGAACGCAGAATTATCTACCCTTAAAACGGATTACTGACATGTTTAAAAAATATAGCTTTCAGAAATAGATGTGATTTTCTAATGTGAATACTTTTATGCATGGAGAACTCATCAGGAAGAGTATTCTAAAAAAACACTTATTTAGTAGGTACTGTTCCTACGGCCATATTTATTCATGCATGTTTTTGATGGGGCTTAAGCTCTTAAATTAATCCAATAATTAAAAAATATACGGTGTGACGACATATGCGTTACGGATACGGAACTTTTTCATGCGATGTTTTCATTTGAGATTTACAGTTTGTAAAATACTTTGGAATCATTCCATCCTGGAAGGACGGACAGGCTTTCAGAATGATTTTCTTTTCCTCCCTTCTTTACAAAATGTAAAAATGTGAGCAAAAAATTGGATTTGCTCATATGAAAGTACAAATGAAAAAATAAATTAATAGTTTAAAAAACACTAAAAAACACGCTTTTATAAGTGCACTTAAAAGTCAAAAATAAATTACGGGTCGTTCAAGTTGTCTCTATTTCTGGGCTGAAGTGTAAACTATGTGCTTTTAATTATAATATTTGATTGTAAAAGCGTGGGGCGCTGGAAAAGGAAAGATTTTTTGTTTACCTTGCTAAGAAATCAAGTTAAGCGATGTTTCGGGAAGCAGGTTACAGAGATCGGCACTCTAACTAGAGTTGCAGCACCACTAGTTGGAGGCTCCATATTAAACACTCTGTTCAAAGTACTAGTCAACAGTGGCAAAATGCAGAGTTCTTGTTCGTGTATTTGTTTACAAGAAAGTTTTTCCTGCTCCAGCGCCCCACGCTTTTACAATCAAATATTATAACTAAAAGCACATAGTTTACACTTCAGCCCAGAAATAGAGACAACTTGAACGACCCGTAATTTATTTTTGACTTTTAAGTGCACTTATAAAAGCGTGTTTTTTAGTGTTTTTTAAACTATTAATTTAATTTATGCTTTTTAGTCTTTGCTAATGGCATATTTTAAATTGAAACCTAATCGTGGTCAAGATTCATTACAAGACCTTTCTAACAAGTCCAAACACGGCTATGATACGATATTTCATCATGGAATGCTAGTGCCAATCTTCCGGCTTCATCATCAGACCTTGAAACCTCATCATGGTCAACGTTCATTACAAGACCTTTTTAACAAGTCCAAACACGGCTATGATACGATCATCCATCATGAAGTTCCAGTTCATATCTTCCGGCTCCATCATCAGATCAGCTCGACAGTATCATATTATTGTATTGTCATCGAAATCACATACAACTGCCAATTTTCATAACACTATGACCTTTAGAAGATGGTTAAATTAGTTTTCTTAGATTTGATTACATAGTTACATACATACAGGTCGACCTAATAAAAGCGTGTTAATTAGTAATCTCGATTGTACATATCTACCCTGCTGCTATAATTTTTTAAAACGGTTGAACAGGTCGAAATATAAAACAGCTAATTATTGTCAACAGGTCTAAGAGCCAACATTGCGAGATCATACCAAAGTGATCCTCTGAACGATGGGGAATGGTTCGAAGGTAATAAGCAGTCTGAAAACTTCAAGAAACTTCTCTTCGCTCTATGCTTCTTCCACGCCGTGGTGCAGGAGCGAAGGCAGTTTGGGCCTCTCGGGTGGAATATTCGGTATGAGTTCAACGAGACTGACTTGAGGATCAGTGTCACACAACTCTATATGTTCCTGAATGAATATGATGTGAGTATTAAATATTTATTGATGAAATAGCAGGAATTCAAAGAGATATGGTTAAAATTTTTGATGTCATCTAAGGTAGTGGACTCACATTCATATATATATACTCACGCTATCGTAATGCTAAAAGATTTGCGTGGTGTTTTTAATCATTATTGAAAATTAAGACCCCAGTGCTATGCATTGAACAATATAACAGTAAACTTAATTAATATTAATTAATTAATTATTAATTAATATTAACACACATTATTAACACACACACAAACATACATTCAAACACACACACACACACATACACACACACACACACACATACATACATACTAACTTACACATACATTTGAGGATGCAAAAGCATGCAATTGATTACAATCTACATGTATTAAATTTAAGTTTTTCATTTAATATAATTAAAATTAACTTATAGTTCTCTCTTTTAGAGAACTTGTGCTATTGGTTGATCTCTTTCTTTTTGTGTAACTTTTAGTTTATAAACATATTTTTTAAGAAGCTGAAATGATTGTGAGCCAACTTTATGGGTTGAGCAAAATACTTATCCTAAGTTTACAGGGCTTTGCCCTTTTTATTAGGGAGTATGAAACTCAATTTGTTGTACCTTTTTTCAATAAAAATATATTATTATTTCAGGCATGAGTTTTAGTTCCTCGCCTCTCCCATGGCCGAAAATGAAAATATAAATTTTAAATGGGAGAGGCGGTACTCCCCAACAAAAGCACAGTCGGTCGGGGTCAGGGAGTCAGGTTCAAGAACCGACGGACGATCCGAGCCGTATCGAGCAGCACCGCTTTCTGCATTTGTGCTGGAACCGACACGCCACAGAAATCCAACCGCCTCAAGTTGGTCGCGAGGCTGGTTGGAATTAACCCGTTCGCGGACAAAACAATTGGGATAATTTCAGTCGAGGTCACACCCCACATGTCGGTGATCTCGTAAGCCAGATCGAGATACTTCCGACGCTTCTCGGTTTCGGCTTTCACGAGACCCTCGTCATGCGGGATAGTGACATCCACTAGAAATACCCTCGACTGCGACCGATCCCACACCACGATATCAGGCTTATTCGCTAGAATAGTCCTGTCCGTGATAACGGATCGGTCCCAATAGATTTTGGCACGGTCGTTTTCTAGAATTGGCTCCGGCAGATACTTGTAATACGGCAACCTCTGTTGCAAGAGTCCGTATTTCAGAGCGAGCTCCTGATGCAGGATTTTGGCTGCTTGGTTGTGTCTGTGCAAGTACTCAGTGTTAGCAAGAGCCGAACAACCGGAAATAACATGCCTAAGTGACTCTCCGGGACGGCCACATGCTCGACAGATGTCTGTGGTACCGTCCTTTAGGATGTATTTCCGATAGTTCCGCGTCTTGATAACCTGGTCTTGTATTGCACAGACAAAACCTTCGGTTTCCCCAAAGAGGTCCCCGAAACGCAGCCAATGCAGGGAGGCTTTACGGTCCACGAAAGGTTCGTGAAGTACCTTGTAAAACCTCCCGTGCAGCTCCTTCTCTTTCAATACGGACTCCCGATCAGAGGTGCTAAGTACCTCCGGGGTTCGCCAATCCTGTGAGTCCAACGATAAGGGAGTCAGTCCTTTATCACTAGCGACCACCTCTCCCCGAATACTATCATCCGTCATCGTCAAAAAATAGTTTCTGAGGTTGCATACCTCGCGGTTGTGTATGGTTTTGGCACTCAAGAGGCCTCGACCACCACACTTCCGCGGGACATACAATCTCATAACCGACGACCTCGGATGATGCATTCGATGAGAGGTCATCATCGTGTGGACTCGTCTGTCCAGAGCGTCGAGTTCGGTCTGAGTCCATCTGAGCACGCCAAATGTGTACATCAGTACAGGCATGACCCAGGAGTTAATGGCTCGGATCTTATTAACGCCTGACAAGTAGCTATTAAGCACACTTTTCAGGCGTTCCTAAAACTCCTCGCAAACACCCTGTTTCACGTCTGCCACCTTCACACCGATGGTTTGTGACATGCCCAGATACCGGTATGTTTCAGCCTCGGAGAGTGCCCTCAAATGATTGGTGCCGACATCGACACCATCAGAGTGCACGACATGCCCCTTCTCAACATGAATGACCGCACACTTATCGACCCCGAGCTCCATCTTGACGGAACCACTGAAGTCGTTAGTGATCGTCAGTAGCTCCGCCAATCTGTCAGCCGTGGGGGCGTAAAGCTTCAGGTCATCCATGTAAAGGAGATGAGGCAAGCGTGGTCCGCCTCTCCGAAACTGAAAGCCTGTCCCCGAATTCTCCAAGAGTGTACTTAGAGGATTCAGGGCCAAGCAAAACCAAACTGGACTCAGGCAATCGCCCTGGAAAATCCCTCGCCTTATATCAATTTGGTCATCCGCGTCCGTCATCCGCTGACCGTCTAAACTCAGGATCGTTCTCCAGCCCCACTCTGCTCCACCCCATACACTGCCCGAGGAAATGTCGAACTGTACTATCAATTTTGTACAGCTCGAGGACCCTCATGAGCCATGTATGAGGTACCGAATCGAACGCCTTCCTGTAGTATATCCAGCCAGCGGAGAAGTTCCGACGGTTGCGTTTGACCAGTTGGCCTACGACCGCGTCGATGAGGAGCAGCTCCTTGCTACCGCGACTACCGCCCCTACATCCGTTCTGAGCTCCAGAGATCACATTGTTATCAACAATGTGTTGAGTAATCTTGGAACTCAGAACGGATGTCAAGGTCTTGTAAATTGTACAAAGACAAGTAATGGGGCGGTATTGTGATGGATCCGCGGTAGCATCGCTCTTTGGAGCTAAATGAGTGACCCCAGTAGTTAAGAAGTTCTGTAGCGTCCCACTCTCGAGGGCGCTTTGGAACTGACGGGCGAGAGTAGCGTGACAGCGCGTGAACCCCTTCAACCAGTAATGGTGCAATCCGTCCGGCCCCGGACTTTTCCAGTTCGGAGCCTTACGGATCGCAGCCACCACATCCTCCTCGGATATGTTGACGGGGTTCGTGGGCGCTATGGGCTCGCACGCTCCCTCGACCGCCTCGAACCATCGGCCCTCTTCGTGATCAACAGGCAGCGACCAAAGCCCACGCCAAAAGGCAACTACGTCGGCTTTTTCCGGTCGCTGACCCGTCGAAACCACATCGGGACGCTCCAAAGTTCTGTAGAACTTCTTCTGGTCACTAATGAAGAGACGATTCTGTTGGTACCTCTTTACCCTTTCAGAATATCGCCTAATTCGCTTACCCCAAGCAGCGATCTTCTGCTTCAGATCATCGATGCGCTCCACCAGTCTATAGGCAAACTCCGGTGAGTTGTCAAAGACATTCTCACCAGGGAATGCCTCCCTGACGAAGCGCACCACCCTCGGCCTATTGTTGCCTGATCTGAAGCTGGTCAGTTTGCCGATGAGGACCCTGGCCCTTGTGATACGGCTTTCAATCCGCCTCATTCAGGCTGGTCTAGTTCTAGTCCTGGGACTAGTACTGCCAGCCTGGCGGAAGCCACCAGCTCTTGTTGGCGGCATCCTGACGCCGACAAATTGACAAACTGTCATTGCGGCGCCAAAGAGAATTGAATCCGTATCCCAAAGGTCCATGCTGCTCTCTAAAAATGAGGGCAGCATGTTATTGACGGCCTCAACGACATCCCGAACCTTGATGCTGAGAGGAACTCGGGGCAGCCTTGGCCTCTTTTCGAGAGGCACTTGGCGATATTCCAAGATCGTCTCTTCGAGTGCGCTCCTCACCAAATCCAAATCCAGGGAGACTGTTCCCCAATCGCTTTCCGCACCACCCACATCCGGCAGGTTAGCAATTGGCTCCCTCCGTACTTCCCGTTCAGGGACTGGAGGGAGAACCTGCAAAGGTGGCTCTTCGTCTAGCGGGGGAACAGCCTCGCGTCGCAATTGTTCGAGTTCGGTAGTGCTAAAAAGTTCTGAGCGCTGTATGTACCGAACTCGATCCGCCAGGTTTTGTTCTGTGACGGTTAAATTGGGCTCCAGCCGCAGAAATTCGCGGTACATTGCTGCCCGATAACCCGTCCGTCCAGTTCTCGAACCCGAGGCCCTAATATAGGCCCGCATGGCATTCCTATTCATTTCGGCCGTCCATGCCATGCGGCGCCTTGTTCCACCAGCGGCGGGCACCGATTGCTGGGACTGAGTTGCCCCAGTCCCAACCGTTGCCAATCCATCTGGTGGCTGAGGTGGTCGAGCAGATCGACCAGGTGGTCGGGCCGGTCTGCTGCGGCTGGGGGACCGCATGCTGCCACGTCCAGCCCCAGCTCCAGACGCGCCCCAGCGATAACCCCTGGGGAGCGGCCCTATACGCTCATCGTTGTCTTCCATGTCATTACGATGAGCGAAGATTCACCCGGGTTTTCGCTCACTTGCCCCGGGGAGACCGTTATTGCTCTATTTTGCGCTGAGACCAGTTTGTAGACACGGTCAACACCTACAAACTCAAGCGCTGACTATTTGCATTGCTGGAATGGCAAGCTGGTAAACATGTCATCCTGCCATTCCAACAATGGGCGGTGGGGTCGTCACATCCCTACGCCAATTATATTATTATTATATTATATTATTATATCGGAAAACATTTTTGTTTCTCGCCTCTCCCATGGCCGAAAATGAAAACATAAATTTTAAATGGGAGAGGCGGTACTCCCCAACAAAAGCACAGTCGGTCGGGGTCAGGGAGTCAGATTCAAGAACCGACGGACGATCCGAGCCGTATCGAGCAGCACCGCTTTCTGCATTTGTGCTGGAACCGACACGCCACAGAAATCCAACCGCCTCAAGTTGGTCGCGAGGCTGGTTGGAATTAACCCGTTCGCGGACAAAACAATTGGGATAATTTCAGTCGAGGTCACACCCCACATGTCGGTGATCTCGTAAGCCAGATCGAGATACTTCCGACGCTTCTCGGTTTCGGCTTTCACGAGACCCTCGTCATGCGGGATAGTGACATCCACTAGAAATACCCTCGACTGCGACCGATCCCATACCACGATATCAGGCTTATTCGCTAGAATAGTTCTGTCCGTGATAACGGATCGGTCCCAATAGATTTTGGCACGGTCGTTTTCTAGGATTGGCTCCGGCAGATACTTGTAATACGGCAGCCTCTGTTGCAAGAGTCCGTATTTCAGAGCGAGCTCCTGATGCAGGATTTTGGCTGCTTGGTTGTGTCTGTGCAAGTACTCAGTGTTAGCAAGAGCCGAACAACCGGAAATAACATGCCTAAGTGACTCTCCGGGACGGCCACATGCTCGACAAACGTCTGTGGTACCGTCCTTTAGGATGTATTTCCGATAGTTCCGCGTCTTGATAACCTGGTCTTGTATTGCACAGACAAAACCTTCGGTTTCCCCAAAGAGGTCCCCGAAACGCAGCCAATGCAGGGAGGCTTTACGGTCCACAAAAGGTTCGTGAAGTACCTTGTAAAACCTCCCGTGCAGCTCCTTCTCTTTCCATACGGACTCCCGATCAGAGGTGCTAAGTACCTCCGGGGTTCGCCAATCCTGTGAGGCCAACGATAAGGGAGTCAGTCTTTTATCACTAGCGACCACCTCTCCCCGAATACTATCATCCGTCATCGTCAAAAAATAGTTTCTGAGGTTGCATACCTCGCGGTTGTGTATGGTTTTGGCACTCAAGAGGCCTCGACCACCACACTTCCGCGGGACATACAATCTCATAACCGACGACCTCGGATGATGCATTCGATGAGAGGTCATCATCGTCGAGTTCGGTCTGAGTCCATCTGAGCACGCCAAACGTGTACATCAGTACAGGCATGACCCAGGAGTTAATGGCTCGGATCTTATTAACGCCTGACAAGTAGCTATTAAGCACACTTTTCAGGCGTCCATAAAACTCCTCGCAAACACCCTGTTTCACGTCTGCCACCTTCACACCAATGGTTTGTGACATGCCCAGATACCGGTATGTTTCAGTCTCGGAGAGTGCCCTCAAATGATTGGTGCCGACTTCGACACCATCAGAGTGCACGACATGCCCCTTCTCAACATGAATGACCGCACACTTATCGACCCCGAGCTCCATCTTGACGGAACCACTGAAATCATTAGTGATCGTCAGTAGCTCCGCCAATCTGTCAGCCGTGGGTAATTATTATTATTAATTAAGTTCACTGCATGTCGATATATCTAAGTATACACAATTCACGCGTCACAGTGTTTGTCATCAAACTTCTCCAAAACGGCTGAACCAATTTAATTGAAATTTTGCACACACATTCGGTAGGTCTGAAAATAGGTTTGTTACTATTTTTTATACTCCTAAGTGATAAAGATTGGCAAACTCGAACTTATTTTTTCAATTTTATAGACCAGAAATAATGTATGTGGCAAAACAACGTTTGCCGGGTCAGCTTGATAATAAATATAAATAAAATTCACGAAGTAATACTATGAACCAATGCCGCAAACCTGAAAGAGAATATTATCATAGACTTATTCAGTAACTTAAAACATACCTGAAGAAGAACAAAAAAAATCGTTTATTTGGTGCTAGTTGCACACGAACATGTGAATATATTTAGAAAATAAACAAATTTGCTGTGTAGTGTCGGCTTTGAATAGCACTACCCTATTTCTTCCAGTGGGTGTATGTAAGAGGCGACTAACGGTTTTGGGGCCTTTAAAACAATAATAACCTTTATTTTACCATCTTTTCCCCTCACAACTTTCCAAAAGTAGCTGAGGAATTTTTAATTCCTTAGCTGTGGCTACCGCTTCTAGGGATTTATAGCTGTGAGTATATGTATGCATGTAAAATAAACAAAAAGAGAAAAAATACAGTTTATAATAAAAACAGCATCGAGAGAGTTCTGAACAAAACGGTGAGGACTTTGTTGAATGCCTGCAATCAGGTTATATCTCATGATTTGTCATAATTACAATTGAAAGTTGCCGCTATAACAAAAATACTAAAATATCAAAATAAGTCGATATTTAAGGTGATTCATACAGAAAAACGTTGCTGGTTGAAACGTTGAAAAACGACTATGTTGCTGGTTTTTCTCGATATTTATAACGAAACTAATAGACTGTAGATGCGGGAAATATTTATAAAAATAATTATTTATTTTAAATTTATATAAGTCAAGATTGAAGATAAAATTAACGTGCTTCAATAAAACAAACATAAGTATTTTGCTGTCATAATAGAAAAAAAGTACAGATTCCTTTAAAAGGCCCGCAACCAACTAAAATTAAATTGAAATTTGCGTCTGTTCACGAGAAAGAGATGCCAATAATGCTTTACCACATTTTATTATTATTGTACAATAAATAAATAAAAGAGTCTCAAGTGTGAAGATTTCAATACAATGCATGAAAAATGTATGCAAGTGGGTTCTCAAGCGCCACTGACATATGCTTACCGAAAGTCGCTTGTTCACTAGTTAGGGCTGTTTCATTCTATCTACCCAATGGATAGATGGTACACAAACGAATAGACAACAAGGCTGTAGGGCAGCCAGCAACTATCTAATCGAAGAAACAATTATTTAATAATGTAAATGGTGAATCTGTGTAGCGTCGGTTTAAAATACTTACTCGCTTCCCATCGTGGGTATCCCACGAGGCGACTATGGGTCTTAGCGCTTTTAAGGTGATTGCTAGGCGACCTGTGTGTAGATCCATCAAGCTAATTAGTTTATTTTACAATCTTTCCTCATTGAAAAGGCTATTTGACGGTAATAAAAATATACATTTCTTTTATTTCATTAGTGTTAATATTTCTTTTTTGGGGCAATATGTAATAATGCGAGATAAAAATATTGCATTATTTCACTAAAATCCGTCTTCTAAAATAAGTATTTTGATGCAACTGTCACGTGACTAAAAACGACCGTGATTGGCTATTTCTATAATGACGTAGATTGCACATAAACAGACTGTGTATCGCTTCGCTCATTGGTGTTTAATGCGGAATTGACGTCATTTGTGCTGCTGCCGCCATATTACTTAAAGTCGCGTTTTCGCGGCACATTTTATTGCATTTTCTTTTTCGATTTTTCAATAAAATAGCTAAAATGAAGACAGAAAAATATTTTTTTAGGGCTCCTTATAAACAAATTAACACCGTAAGATAGTTTTCAAAACTTAGTCGAATAGCCTATTGCAAAAGTAGCTGGGGCTTGTCTAATTGTAACGCTCTCTCTCTGTAATTGTAAGTGCGTATTTTTTGAGATTTATGCCCGTCAGTATATGTATGTGTGTATATAAACGAAGATTGAGGGAGTTGCCAAATTCGTACAAAATGTATGCGTATGTACGTATGTAATCTTAACGTAAGTTACAACTCCATGAACCAGTTTTTTCTTGAAAGTACAATAAAAATTGTTTGCTCTGGTATCCATTTAGGTTTTACTTTATATACTTTGCGTTAGTAGAATTAGTACGATAGTAGCCGAGAACTCTACTTACTCTTGTCCATCAAGCATGGTAGACAATACCTACATCAGTTAGACTCATACTGCTAAAAGAAGACATATTTAAACTGTGATGACAATGATGGTTTATGTTACTAAGGCGTTTGTTGCTAAGAGAAGACATAATTAGGCTTGATAATGATGTTTTTTTTTACCAGGACGTTCAATTCGTGGCTCTGCGGTATCTGACTGGCGAGTGCAACTATGGCGGCCGAGTCACCGATGACTGGGATCGGCGGTGTCTCAATACCATCCTGTACAAGTTTTATAATCCCAAAGCTATACATGAGGAAAAGTATCTGTTGGATTCAACTGGTAAGTTCCACAGTCTTATACTACAGCTTTTATTTCCAAAGAGTCGTCAAAAGTAGTTTCAGAATCAGCAATTTTGTCCCTAGAAAAAAGATTCGCGATTGTTCTGATGCTAATCTTTTAAAGCTCGTAGTCATTTTTCACGACATTCACTAAATAATTTAATATTGCTGTCCAAAGTAGACACGGCTTCATTTAATAAAACCTCAAGATTTATTAATATTATACACGTAATATTTTTTATGCGGCTGCGTTGGTACTGTGATGTAACTAAATAAGATTTTTATATTAAAATTACAATGAAATAATTTAATTATTAATTATTACTGTTCATATTACAATAAAGTATACATAATATATTTAAGTGGAAGCATTTATAGGGTTTTTTTAACCTTCTGTATTTCTAATCCAATAATTTGTATTAGAGGCGTATTTTGAAGGGCCTACTACACGCTCATGCTTGACCACAGTTTTGCTTGCGCATGCAAATCGCCCGGAAAGACTAGTTTGCACAAGCCACATTCTTGTCGATATAGTTGATGTGAACACAATGTTTCCCGATGAAGAATTATTTCTTCAGCTTTTATTATACAAGTGTTTGCCATTGTTAAATAGGAAATAAAAAAAAACAGCATTTATTTATATTTTTTTCGTATGCGTCGTTTTTTTTTTCTGTCAGAACAATCCTTATAATGATGTTGATAGATATGATGAGATTAAATTAATACATTGTCCACCGTATGCACGTAAAACCGCCCTTTTCACAACCGTGCACAATATTCCACTAAGCTCGAATGAAGTTGGGTGGCTTGAACGCTGAACGCCGAACCACACGCGCAAACAAGTTTGTAGAAGTATGACTGAGCATGTCAAAAAATCATCAGTTTCAGAGCTTGCGCATGCAAATGCATGCAACATTTTTATTAGTTCAGTGTACAAGCCGGCAAACTGTGGTCAAGCACGAGCGTGTGGTAGGCCCTTTAAGGATTTAGCTTTGCATGGCTTTATACAGTAGGTTTTGGGTTTAATTTTAAATAGCTTTTCTGTCATGTTATATCTTTTGTGGGGGCGCATATCATAATGCCGCTTAGGTATGAGACTGTGACATTATATTATTTTTGCGATAAAAAAATGAGCTTTACATTGCTTGGAATATATTATATGTAATATTGATTAGGCTAACCATTGTAACATTTCTGTTGCGTTTATATTTTATATTAGAGGCCTTTGCAGTGATTATTGAGCAATGAGGCTGGATACTCATAATCTACCATTATTTCACCAAAATTTCACCCCTCGCTTTCCAAAAGTAAGAAGCTGAGGAATTTCTAATTCTATAGTTCCAGTTTTTCTCCGTTTTGGGCTTAACGTTATAACCATAAGTATATTCAAGTTTGTTTGTATGATGATAATGTTCACCTATATTCTAACAGGCGCATACTACATCCCCACACTAAGAGAGCACAGCGACTTCATCGCGTACGCGCAGTCGCTGCCCGCGCAGACCCCGCCCGGCGTGTTCGGCTTCCACGCCAACGCCGACATCACCAAGCACTTCCGCGAGGCTGGGGAACTGCTCGATACGGCTATACTAACTCAGGTAATATACATTATATATTTCCGTGTAGTGTCGGCTTAGAATAACACTACCCCATTTCTACCCGTGGGTGATCGTAAGAGGCGACTAAGGGTATGGGGCTTCTTAAATGTTTTTTGGGCGATGTGGTTGGAGACCCGTCACCAAAAACATTTATTTATTATTACCATCTTTTCCCCAATCAACTTCCAAAAGTGGCTGAGGAATTTCCCATTCTAAAGCTCTGGCTACCCCGTTAAGGGATTAATAGCCGTGAGTATATGTATGTATGTATGTATGTAATATAAATGTAATAGCGAAGTTAAATTGATTTTATTTCTGTAGGAAATATATATATGTTTAACATAAGAATGATTTTTCAATGTTGTTTTAAAAAATAGAGACTCGCATAGCTCATCAGGAGAACCGACGCTCCTCGTGCATGAGACGTCAGTAAAAATCTTGAGTCGGACCTAAATGAATGCGCCATGAGTGAAGTTAATTTATCAAGGTTGTTACCGATGAGAGAAAACATCGTAAGGTAACTCACAAAGGAAGTTTCTACCCTGTTAGAATTTACATATTTTTAAATATCAAATAGGTAAGCAGTACCTATATTTCTTCAACATTTGGTAAGTTTCCATTGATTGCCAAACTTTAAAGTCGGTTGAGTGTTTACGGAGCTTATCATTTCAAACAAACGAAAAAAGTATAGTTATAACTACCCGGTTTTTCTTAGTTGAGGATAACTTGAGATGGGAGTCATACGTTTCACCGAATGTCGCGAGCTCGACGCACGCGAGCTCGAAAAAATATTTGAGTGGTACGCCAGCTCGAAAGTACGAGAATTCGAAAGCCGCCAGCTCGAAAGACGTTGGCGCGAATCACGTTTCACCGAAAATCTTTCGCAATGGTTTATCAGTTTGAGAAGCAGATTATAATTAATGTCTTAATCTTATTAAAATTAAAAATATTTTCTTTGAAGGTACTTTGATTTTTTAGTTAAGGATGTTATTTGTATCCACCCTCATTAAAATAATGTAGAACAAAACATATTGGTGCATATAACTTAGGGCAGTATATAGCTACAGCTCCTAATACTCATCTTTACTGATTTTTTATATAATTTGGTTTTATGGTTTTTTTTATGTTTTGTCAAAACAATGTTTTTAAAGTTGAAAAATAACATCAATAGTTAAATTTAATAAGTGATCATATTGTGTTCTTTAGAAATAGGTTAAATTATATAAAAAGGATTTTCATAATTTTTACTAATGCTTTTAATTTTTTTTTACAAATTCATAACCACGGGATGCAGGATAGAATGGTAAGGCTCAAACCAAATAATAAATTCATATGCATAAAATTTGGTAAACATGTTTCTTAAATCTTATTAATTTCAACAGGATCTTCTTAAAAAGTATACGGTGAGAAATGAAATCGTATTTTAACACCTTTTCAGTAACGTATTATGAGGTAAATCAGGCACCGATTTTATAGAACGCACCCATGAAAAGTTTTAATTTATTCTGGCACAATTTTAAAGCTTTTGCACTTATTTTATTATGGTTGCAATGGTTACTTGAATGTTTAAAGCATATTGGCCTCGTGCATGATTGCTTGCTAGCTATTCGGAGTACATCACTGAATATTTTGAATACTTGTATTATTTTATAGGATACAATGGCTGCAGGAGGTACAGGAAGTAGCCCAGATGAGCAGGCAATGGCAATGGCTGAAGATATTTTAGCTCGTCTACCGGCTAAAATACTAACGGGTAAGATACATAAAAAGATAAGATATGTATTCAAGCAAATCAACTACAAAACCATTGAAATTTACATTAACCAAATTGAAAACTGTATTGAAGTATATGTTTTATAGATACTGTTCGGTATAGTATTACACTATCCTGTATTGTGGCCAGAAAATTAAACAAGATCAAATTATTCAAAACTCAAAATCTTTGCAACATTTTCGGAGACATAAATGATTAAGCGAGCATTATTTTATTTTCTATTTCCTAGGCCCATCCCACGAAGGTGACATGAAACCGTCAGAAATGACCCCGATGTCTATAGTTGTCATACAAGAGGCAGCGCGATATGAAAAACTTGTTAATATTGTTAAAAGCAGTTGCAGAGCGGTAATCGGGGCCGTCCAAGGTATTGGGAAAAATATTTATCATAAAACGAATTAACGTTAACACACGGATTTTACCCCAAAAAAAAAATTGCCCTATATGTATGTTTGGCATTCGATAAGACTTGTGACTACCGAATAAGAATGTTAAGTTCATACATACATACATACATATACTCACGGCTATAAATCCCTACAAAGGGTAGCCAGCCAGCTTTGGAAGTTGCGTGGGGAATAGATGGTGAAATAAAGGTTCTTGGTGATGGGTTTTCAACCGCATCGCCCAAAAATCCCTTTAAAGCCCCAATACCGTTAGTCGCCTCGTACGTACACCCACCGGAAGAAATGGGGTAGTGCTAATCGAAGCCGACACTACACAGCAATGTTAAGTTCATTTAAGCGATATTTAATATAATTTCAAACAAACCAAATATGCGCATTATATTTTTTTTTCAGAATTAAAGATATTTAGCATAATTTTAAGAAAAATAGTCTCCGGTACTTTTCTCTATAAACTAAAAGTATGCAATAGCTTCCCTCACGTTTCACGTCAAGATTCACAAATAATTCAATTATAATTTAATGGAAATATTATCTGAACAGAACGGAAAGTCAAACGATTTTTTCTTGAAATGACGGGATTTTTTGAAACCTGAAGTTTTGAGTACTTTTACTTTTAACCGAGACAATGTATTGATAATGAGGATCCTGTATCACAGACTTACATTATCATACGATCAAGTCCAAACTCAGATATGAAGACTTTCTTACGATTCTCTCTCTACATACACACATACGTACATCACGGCCATAAATCCCTTAACGGGGTAGCCAGAAAAATTTGGAATGTGAAATTCCCCAGCCGCTTTTGGAAGTTGATTGGGGAAAAGATGGTAATAAATATATGTTTTTGGTGACTAAGAAATCTCTCTCTAGAAGTTAAAATATGCTGCTCTAGAACGAAAAAAAACATGCTACAGACATAAAACATTTAAGAATACTTTCAGGCATCAGTGTCCTGAACGATATCACGGAAGAGGTGCTGACTAGTATGGTGAGAGGAAAGATTCCTGCTCTGTGGGCAGGGAAAAGTTATCCGTCGCTAAAACCTTGTGCAGGTTATGTAGCTGACCTTATAGCACGACTTGACTTTTTACAGGTACTTCATAAGACTGTTTCCTCTCTACTCAATTTGGAAATTTATAGTTGTGATATTACTTTTGCTTTGTGTTACTGCATATAGCTCAATGGGTAGAACACCCGTTAACGTGCAAACGACTAGTGTTCAAATCCCGGGTCGGACCTGTACCAATTTGTCTTTTCTAAAGACATATGTGTGGTTAATTTATCATGGTTTTTAACGGTGAGGGAAAACATCGTGAGGAAACACACATGGCTGAGTTGTGCTTAGACATGTGACAGTGCATTCGTTCAAAACGGCGATATGCCTGATCTCTATCACGTCATCATATATATCATGACAAAGTCATGTGATGTTCAGAAGTACCTCTGTCAACCCCTTCGGGGATATTCGGTGTGAACGTTTATGTAATGTTATGATATGAAATATACAGTAATTATATCGTATTTTATAAACTCGCAATGCTTAACAACACACTTGTTCTTAAAGCTATCATTGTTACACTGAATTTAGGCATTAAAATACTAATGAGTTATGTTAATTCAGCTTCTTTACAATCAAAATAAGAAATATATTTTAATGAGAGCAATATGTTCAGTGTATATAGTGTAAATGAGTGTAACAATAGACTATATCAAGCATTTCCGTGCATAAACTTGTCTTAATTTAGCTAAGCAACCAATATTTAGTATGGATTTGATTTAAATAAATTTGTATTATTTTATACTCTTATTTTAACATACATACATATACTCACGGCATAAATCCCTAAACGGGGTAGCCAGAGCTAAGGAATTAGAAATTCATAACATAAACATAACATAAACGTTCACGCCGAATATCCCCGAAGGGGTTGGCAGAGGTACTAATACTTCTGAACATCACGTGACTTTGTCACCTGGTGTTCAGAGTACCCACGTTTTGCATGGACAGTGTACTCACGTGATAGGGGGCAGGCCTATCGCCGTTTTGTACGAATACACTGTCACATGACTAAGTACAAGTCAGCCATGTGGGTTTCCTCACGATGTTTTCCCTCACCGTTAACAACCATGATAAATTAACCACACATATGTCTTTAGAAAAGACAAATTGGTGTAGGCCCGACCCAGGATTCGAACACTAGTCGTTTGCACGATAACCGAGTGTTCTACCCACTGGGCTATCACGGCTGTTTATTTAATTAGAAATTCCTCAGCCACTTTTGGAAAGTTGTGTGGGGAAAAGATGGTAAAATAAAGGTGGTTGGTGATGGGTCTCCAACCGCATCGCCCGAAAATCCCTTAATAGCCCCAATACCGTTAGTCGCCTCTTACGTACACCCAGCGGAAGAAATGGGGTAGTGCTATTCTAAGCCGACAGACAGCTCTTATTTTAATGAAAACAATTAAGCAGCAGCCGTTACAAAATAAGAAAACTAAAGTATTTTACCCGCTTTTTTCTCGGCAAAATTGTTCTTGGACTACATGTTTGCGAGTATAGTAATTAGTAACTAATTAATAACTAAAGAATAAATAAAGGAAAGAAAAATTTCGACACAGGCGGTAATCGAACCCGCGACCTCGGGTATACGCGTCGGCGCTTGTGTCGAATTTTTTTTTCCTTTATTTATTCTTTATTTATTAGTAATAATCCCCACATGAGGTTTTCATGAACAAAAAGATTTGAATTAGTAACTAATTGTTTCAACTAGTGTGTTGCGAAAAGTCATATGAAACGGATGAGGTATTGGTTCATCTGTGATTGGTTTCTTAAGGCGTAGAAGACACGTCGATCGGGTATACTGACTAAGTTTGCACGCTTGTATCATGAACTATACTTTACACCAAAGTAATATGATTTTAGGATTAAAATAATGAGAAATATAAATTGTATTTACTGTCAAGCTTTGAACTCGATAATTATATTATGAGTGTAGTTACAAATTATTTCCGTCGTAACTCGTATGACGCCCGCAATTATTTTGCATTTTTGTTCAAAACAGTTTTGTTACTATTATTTTCTTCTCTCTAAAAGATACTTATTTTTAATGAAGCCTACATATATTATATAAATATCAGCTAAAGTGACGATTAAGATAGCTTTAGACAGCCAAATTCAGTATAAAATATTTTTTTTGTCGGTGTTTGCCTAAACCTTATAAATCATATAATTCAATACAATACTTCTTTCAGCATTGGCATCAGCATGGTCCCCCAGTTGTGTTTTGGCTGTCTGGATTCTATTTCCCTCAAGCTTTCCTCACAGCAGCTCAACAGAGCTACGCCAGAAAATACAAGATTCCTATCGATCAGCTAGCTTTCCATTATGAGGTAAGGTTCTAGAGTTTCCTTATTTAAACGAAAATTCTATAAAAAAAATTGCAATCTATGTTTTGTGACTTCGATATTCTGTGATCGCACTTCTAACATGATTTTCTTGATAATTTCCGTATTGACTAATCAATATCATAAAAATAATACCGATATATTAAAGGAATTCTTATTAGTTAACTATTTATGACTCTAGAACGGATGATTTTTTTTGGCTGAAAATTGGTGGAGAGGTAGCTTAGAACCAGGAAAAGGACATAGCATACTTTTTATAATATTGAATGAGAGGAAGATTTGTGGTTGAACATACAAAATGTTTGTATTTCTATAATAAAAATGCTCCGCAACAACTTAACCGATTTTAAAAATTCTTTCACCAATGGAAAGCTAAAACTATCAGAAGCAACATAGGCTATATATCATCACGCTAAATATTATAGGGGTAAGCAGTGTCAAATACTTAACACCACCCGTGAAAAGCCGGGGCGGACCAGTAGTTACACATAAAGCAAATATTTTTTCTCAATTGGGACAGAGACTTACTACAAATTACAAATACAGTCAAAATACATGAATGTGAGAGCGAAGCATTTTTATATGCAATATTAAATTTAAAAAAACCCATATGCACACTTTTTTATGTCATCACTATATAGTATAAAACAAAGTTACTTTCTCTTTCCCTATATTCCTATGTATGCTTTAAAACTACGCAACGGATTTGGATGCGATTTATTTAATAGATAGAGCAATTGAATAGAAAGGCTTTCATGTATAGTAACATCCATTAAATAGTGGAGACTGTTATGTGATTCTAATATGAGGGCGGAAATAATTTATTTATTTTCGTTTTTATTGCAAACGCAGGATAAGCTCTACAATATTTATCAAAATAAATAACTAAGTATTGTACACCATAAAAAAGTCTACAGAAAATTCCACAATCGTATATGTCTCTTTCTTATGCATATCCCACAAAATAATTTTCTGACATTTACTTTTGACGACAAACTTATTTCTGAAGTGATTTAAACCAATTAAGCATCCTTATTCAATTAAATACCTTAGATAAATTGTTGATTCAGTATAGATCTATATGGCCGTTTCCAGTATATGATTTAGATGAATATTTTCGAAGATATTACAGATTTAAAAATTGCGAGTTGTAGCATTTGCGGCGGCCCTGGCCGGCGGGTGGCAAAGGGCCTATAAATATGATTGTCTATTTCTTAATCCTGGACATAACAGTCGTATCAACATTGTAATGTTTACACTATGTAGGTAAGAGAGACAAAATTCTTCCCTAAAGAGGTAAAATAGAGGGTATAATTTTTGAATTATCAAATGTTCGGTACTCGATCACGTTTGAACTTCATAAAAGATTCTGATGATGATTTGTCTTATAAATGTTACGCAGACGAAGTTTCGCGAGTCATCTAGTAATAAATAAATATTACATACATATTAGTTCCCATTGGGGTAGGCAGAGACTATCGATCGCCACTTTTGTACGAACCTGTTATCCTACTTTTGTAAGTATATTGATACATCTGCTCTCTATAAACTTTTAAAAAAAGCTGCATTTTGTCACCAGCAGGGTTCTTTGAAATATTTACTAATCCGAAAATGATTTCCCATTTTAGGTTCAACCACATCAAGAAATAACGGCGGCTCCGTCGGATGGGGTCTACATAAAAGGATTATTTTTAGAAGGCGCCAGGTGGAACTCGGAGGATTACTATATTGATGAATCTATTCCGAAAGTGTTGTACGACAATTTCCCGCCGGTAAGTTTTAAATACTTTCAAACTCAACTTTCATGCTGTAATATGCAGTAAGTGTGCCGGAGAGGTACGTTCTATACAAATAATACTCTGACATGACAAAGGACAACATAGTCATGTCGGTTTCCTCACGATGTTTTGCCTCATTGTTAACAACAGATAAAAGACAAATTGGTGTAGGCCCGACCCGGGATTTGAATCCTTATCTTTTGCACGAAGCGGTATTCTAGCCACCGAGCTATAATAATTGCAACAATGATTTATCTTCCTTGTATACAATTTGCCTTTCTTTATGATTTATGCCGATACGCCTAACCGTGTTATTATGTGTCCAGAATCGGTATTGGTAGAACTACCAAAAAGTCGGTTGGAATTAACTGCTCATAAATATTTGAATGTTACACATTCCCTTGTGCAGCAGAATACTGAATTTCCAGTCAAGATTCAGGGCTTAGGAAAAGCTTAAATAAGAAACTCTTCTTGAAATAAACTAACGTGATTGAATATGTCTCAAGTATATATCATTTATTTCAAACAGAAACGAATTCTTCGAATCACATGATACTTAATGTTTTGACTTAAGTCAAAGCTAGTTTACTAATTGGATGTTCAATTAGTATAATTAGTCTGCTTAGAAAATAGAATGAAGCATCTGCTTGTCTTAACTTAATCAAATTAATGTTTGCTTTATGAAAGTACTACGAAGGTACCGAGAGTATACTTCATTAATATTTTCTCAGAATTGGTTACAACCATAATACCAGGATAACATACACACATATACTCACGGCTAAATTTCCCTAGAAGGGGTAACCAGAGCTAAGGAATTATAAATTCCTCAGCCACTTTTGGAAGTTGAGTGGGGAAAAGATGGTAAGAATAAAGGTTTTTGGTGATGGGTCTCCAACCGCATCGCCCAAAAATCCAATAAAAAGCCCCAATACCCTTAGTCGCCTCTTACGACACGCGTGGGTTGAAAGGGGTAGCGACATTCTAAGCCGGCACTACACGGCAATACCAGGATAAATAAAAGTTAAATAAGTCTTAGATTAAACCAATATTTTAAGTCTTTTAAATAATCCCATTTATAATTTTAAAAAAGTATTATGAGGTTTTGAATCTCAACCTCATTGGGTGCAAATCTTTGTGACTTTTCATAATCTCATACCTTTCATAAGTACCCTATAAAATATTAACATACCCTAGCATGATGAGCCTATACCACTGTGCCTTTCTGAAGGCATATATGTTATTTATTTATCTTGGTAGATACTTTATGGCAAGGGAAACTCACATGGCTGGGTTTTAGAAATAGTCAAAGTTGTCATTTTACAGAAGTACTTGTATATCTCGGCATATATGGCAAAAACTTTCAGTTGAGTTGTATAACCTAACGTCGTGATTATTATACGAGTCTTGTAGAATTGCGCCCCGAAAAAATGCATTATTTCATTTACTAGGTGACTTATTTAATTATTAAGTAAATTTTTATTTCAACTATCTCACACCGGGGCGTATGTATGTATACCCGGATGTCGTGGGTTCGAGTCCCGCTGGTATAAAATTTTTCTTTCCTTAATTGATAAGTAATATCCCCACAAAAGGTTTTCATGCACAAACAAGTATAATTATTTCATACCTAATTGACGCAATAAAACATTATCTAGCGATTAATTCTTATAAAACTTTAACAGGTTTGGCTGATTCCTCTGAAGCGTGAAGACATACCCACGGACGTGTTCTACAATTGTCCTCTGTACAAGACCGGTGACAGGAGAGGAGTCCTCTCCACCACCGGACACTCCACCAACTATATCCTCTTCATGAGGTTACCCACGAAGATGCCGCCGGAACATTGGATCATGAGAGGAGTTGCGTTGCTCACTCAATTGCCTTTCTAATAAGGAATTTTAGGAGGAATATTATTGTATTGAAACCGGAATTTTAGGAGGAATATAATTGTTTGTAGCTCGACGGATGATTATTTAATAATCTAACCAAGGCAAAGTGCCTGGATTCTTAATAAGATGGTATACAACTACAAAGAGCTAAGTGCTGTCACGAGACATCTTTGGAAACTAGATATACCTATTTTTTAATGTTATCTATGGTGTTAATTTATAATTATGCGACGGCGATTATGTATTTATTTAATGTAAAAGTTTGTATCTTAATTAAACTTCAAATGTATCGTTATAACTATGGTTTAATAAATCGAATAGGATAATTAAACTTTCTTTTTGTTTTTTACAACTATACATTTTACACCGGAAGTGTCAAAAAAGTTTCCTTTGAGTCAGCAATGATATTCCTAAGCCAAAAGAGCTTTTATTTTTGTGAAATCTTATTTTCATCACGTACAACTTAGTATGCTACAACATTTGGCAGAACACGCGACTCCCTAAAAGGAGCGTTATTTACGAGACCTCGGGAAGCTGAAACGAGGTCAAAGTCACTCTTACGCCCAAACAGAGAGCAAGTGTTCCTCTTGTGAATCATGTTGCAGCTGATGACTTCGGGTAGGGTGAAATGGGAGTATATATTTATATTTATGAAAATAATATCTGGGCGTAGTGGTTCATGTATTAAATAAGTTGTGAGTGGAGGTGTGGGTTGCGGGGTGCGGGGTGTGGGGTAGATCTGGCCGGTCGCCTCGGTAACGCGTAGATATTGATCTGCCGCCCCCTGCCGCCGCCCGCGCCCCGCGCAGCATCCCGCCGCCCGCGGGACCCGCCCCTCCCCCACCCCCGTGGTTTTCCCCCGCGCCCTTTATTCACCCGCTCTACATACTGGTAAAATACTCTTCTTCCATCACAATTCCTGACATAATTCAATAATTTCTGAAATGTTACACGCCACTGAGCATTCATCTTAAAGTTTGATACTTTTGAATCGGAGAGCCTTCACATTTCAGAAGAAGCTTCTAGTTTAAGATTTTATGAATTTCAAGAATTTTAGAATGTTTCTTTTTTATATTTTTAACTTTAGTTTAGCTGTGAAGTTCAAGTAATAGCAATAAGCCATTCGTACCCGCGGTTGTCGTGAGAGGCAACTTAGGGTATTGGGTTTTTTTAAGTGATTGTTGGCCGATGCGTTTGTCTTTCACTCTATTAACCTTTGTTTTACAATCTTTTCCGCACTCAACTTCCAAAGTGGCACAAGGTTCTACAAAAATATCTTTTCTCACACAAAACATCATATCCAATTCAAGTTCTGATGAGAAATCTATATAATTCATGGACATGGACATGTTCAGAATTTAATTGCTGCGAACGTTAATATTAAATGTTTTTCGAGAACTAATTTACATAAAGATCTATTTTCCATTTCCATTTCTCTTCTACCATATACAGTGAGCAGCTGAAACATTCTTAATCCGATTAATAAAATGTAAATTTGGCTTAACATAAGTGTCTAATATAATACTATGTTAATTTCACAGTCAGCCACTATGCAATTATAAGTTGAAATATCTGAAATATAAACTAATAAGCGAATAGACTTATTAAATTAACTTAACCGTCATGTCAGTGTATAATTAAAACCCATATTATTTACTTATGTGTAATTCCCTAAAAAGGCCATTCATTTAAAATGTATAAGAAAAACTTGCTAGTCTGAAAGATTTATGGATGTCAGCAAAGCAAGAGTTGTAGCTCCCGCTAGGATAGAACATAAACGGCGAATAGTCTATTCCGATCTCAAGGGAAACTCTTGCGAACATTTTAATGATAAAATACCTCTGTAGATCACAGCTTAAAAAGGTGTTCAATTTAAAAATGCATTTTTTTTTTATTCTGTGAATTTAGTCCAAAAGGTTGGCAAACTTAGGGTCTTTTGTACAGAGAATAGATGGTCTTGGATAAAAAGTCTCGTTTATTTGGGTCTTCACTGCCGGCTATGTACTGGCCAAAGTAGGCTTTTCACCAGGTGAACTGGGGCCCAATTCTACAATTTTAAGAAACGTCACCGTTTTGATACAGTCTGTAGGTCAAATAAGTACAATACTGTATCTCTATTTTTAGTCGTTACAACGTAATCGGTTCTATTATCTTAGCTGCCGGAGCATGGTTTTGTCAATTTTGACATTCCAAATCAGTCATTTATTCATTCTTTAATAAGTCAAATAAGTGTTGTCATTTCAGTGATCTTAAAAATCTACCGTTATAACTGTACCTATTTCTGTACCATCGCCCAAGACTAAAGAAATATCATTTAAATTTTATGTACAGTTTATGAGTACTTTCTGCTAGAAGATTCGACCGAAATATTTTATTATAGGTTAATTCTTTACATGGGTGTCGTAAGAGGCGACTAAGGGTATGGGGCTTTTTAAAGTGACTTTTAGGCGATGCGGTTGAAGACCCATCACCAACGATACTTTATTTCTACCATCATCTCCCATATCAACTTCCAAATGTGGGTGAGGAGTTTTTCGCTCTAAAGCTGTGGCTACCCCTTTTTAGGGATTTATGGCCGTGAGTATATGTATAGCAAAATTAAAAACCTGTAACAATGTACCTACAAATACATTGTCACATGACAGGACTAAGTATAACTCAGCTATAATAGTTTCCTCACGATATTTTCCCTCACGGTTAACGTCCTCAATAAATAAAAAAGACATTGGTCAAGGCCCAACGAGAATTTAAACTCAAACCGATGAAGTGAAGTCTCAAAAAAAAGAGCTGAGTTTTGATTTCATCGTTATAAAAATTTAAAATTGTATGGGTACGTAAATGGTTAAATTTATGCGGGTACCTACTCCATGGCGATCGATAGTCTCTGCCTACCCCAATGGGAACTAATGGCGTGAGTATATGTATTTATGTATGTATGTACCTACTCCGTAACTATCATTTATTTTAATGGAATGTCTTCTAGGCATGACATTATTACAGAAGCCGCCTGCCTTTTTGAGAAAACTCTCTATTTGGTCCGATTGTGTCCTCCGTAGTCGTCCTCTCCACCACTTTCCAGTGCCTTCCACATTGGGTTTTTACACATCCAATTTACCTATTCATCCTTATCATGCCCAAACCGTCTTAAAAATATTATTGCCTTAGTATTAGTATATGGAAAAATACTAGTTTTCATTGAAACAAACCTATTCCAAATTTTTTATTGATGTACAAGCGCGAATTTAAAGGCTGTTTTCAATGTTAGTAAAAAAAATGTTTTTTCTTTTCCTCAAAGTCTCTATAGGTACCTTGCGTTTTGAAAATGACACCTCTCTTTTGCTCTGTTTTATACATGAAGCTACTAACTAAACAGGAGAGAGTACTCACAAAAATATGGTAAACAAAAATGCAATTTATTACCATGCAATAAAGTTAATTATCTTTTAAAGACTGTCAAGCAGAGAAACGTCCTAGAACGAGAGCCGTGTGAGAGAGAAGTGTGTCCCGCTCGCACGGTTGCCAGTCGAGATTAAGTTCAAAGAAAAACAAATTAAACTTATTTATAGGGAGTATTTTATAAAAAGCAGGTTATAAACTGTTCCTTTTTTGTATTTTATTTTAATTATTATTGTCGCCTATCGATTTGGAGATAAATAATTGGTTAAGTTTGGCAAAAGGGATATTAATATTTGTCACGGGTATCCCCATCAAAACAAGATAAATGTGGTGTCCACAATTTATCATCTGTTTGAGTGTTTTGGAGCTTTTATCATTTAATAGTGATAAATATGGGTTCATGTTATGGAACAATAAATAAAATAACCTGTATCATCTCGAACTTTACCACATGAATGCATTAAACGATTTGAATTTGGTTTTGCTCAAAAAGTGGCTGAGGAAATTTTAATTCTCAAGCACTGGCTACCCATTCTTTTATAATCTATTAATTAGGAATAAATATGTATAAAAAACACGTTGATTTACCAAAAACAATGTATATGTGTAAATATAAGTGTTTTTATAATATATTTTTTATAATGTATGTATGTAAATATAACTAATAAATAAAGGAAAGAAAAATTTCGACACAGGTGGGGATCGAACCCGCGACCTCGGGTATACGCCCCCGTCGCTCTGCCAATTGAGCTACCGTGTCAAAGGCTGCATCAGGTCCCCACATGAACAAAAACATTCAAAATATGTAAATATAAGTGTTTTTGTATCCTTTAGAGGAACTCTTATTAAAACACCAACAGATGGTCACCCTTCTTAAAACGATACACAGTTAGCTAGTTAGCCATCCTTTTTCAGGACACTTTAGGTCGCCAGCGCGCGTTCCTGTTTAACTCTTAAAGGCTACTAAGGGTGAAAATTCACCCAGGTCAGTAATTGTTTTGGCTGCAAGTTTTTTATCTGCGTAGTTGCCACGCTAAGAGTCCGTGTATCCTCCCGATACGTCAGTAGCCCCTGAATGCGAGGGGTTAGAGGCGCTGTGCACGCGCTGATTTTGCTGCAGGCGAGCTACCCGGGTTAATGTTCACCCGTTGTAGCTTTATTGGGGTACAAAAATTTCACGTAAGTAATTTTTATGTTTTGTTTTTTTTCATTTATTACTGAATATTTATATAGATTCTCATTCTTATATCTCGTTTTAGATCATGAGTCTTCTTAGAGACTGGCTGGAATAAACCCACATACTACACTCAACATGAACAAATCAAGAAAAGATGATGTCTAGATTTCACGATCTGATTTCCTGTATAAGCTATCCCTGGCTTTGATTATACCTTTCATGAAGACCCGACTGACCACTTCAAACTTACGGCATGATATCAAGGAGATAATAGAAAGTGTTGTCAATGAGAAGCAAAAGCTAGACTCGAATCAACTACAAGGAGCCAGGCACATGGATCAGGAATCGGGAAACGAGACCGAACCACACGCCTCTTCTGCATGCCAGGCGTCAAGAGCTGATGCACCTAGAAACGGAAGATGCTCCATTTGTAAGCCAAAGAAGGACAAAAAGTTTGCTGTTAAGTGCACAAAGTGTTCCAACTTTATATGTAAAATACATCGCACAATAATATGTGATAAATCTGCTTAACAAAGTCATATTTTTACTCAAAGTTCCTTTTATATTTTCCTATACTGGTACTGGTCCATTTGATTATTTTTGGTACGTTTTTGTTGTGTTCTTATGGCATTTAGATATTAAGATTTCATTTCTCTTTATATGATGACTGCTAGTTAATTTATTTTGCGTTTGTTATAGTTCACGTAGTGAATGCTAAAAAGTACCTAGATTTTTTTTTATGGAAGTTTTGATTGTGAAAAGAAGGTATATTTTTTTAAGTTTCAAAACATAAATGTGCGCTTAATTGTTGTCAAGAGTATGATTAATGCAAATAAAAAGACTGATTATAATATTAAAACTCATTTGATTTAATAGGAGGGGGTTTTCCTACTAGTATATTGTTTTTATCAATTTTCAGGACTTCGTTTCAGTGACATTCTAGAAACAATTCCCACTTAAAATATTCATATGTTTTGCCTTATTAGTGTGAATTAAGGTCAAAAGAAAAGTTTAAAATAAATTTTAGGCCATTTAGTTATTAACCAAGTTTTTTTTTCAAGATTGAAAAACCGGGTGAATTTTCACCCATAGTAGTTTTAATAGAACATGAAATTCATTGTAGCCCTTAAGGGTTAAATAATACTTCCATGGTTTTATATTCTACAGATAAGTTAGTAGTGAATTGTTATAATTGTGCCAGTGACAAATTGGTCAAATAAACAAAATAAATACATTTAAATATTTCACACAACCTGTCAGACGTCCGAAGTGTAAAGAATAAAAAAGCATGTATAAAAGATTCATTAAACTAGAAGAAGCTAGATAAGTTAGCCAGGGTCGTACAAATCCAACAAAATTAATAGTTTCTGCCTACTCCGATAGGAACTAATCTCGTGAGTTTACGCAAGTAGGTTTGTATCATTTTCTTTTAATTTTTTTTTTATTTTGATAGAGAAAATCTTGAAATTATTATTTTTATTGAATTATTTATCTTTAATTAATCTATACTTATAATAAATCTGTAGAGAGGTCAATTCTGTACATGAAATATATTTTCAAAATAACTATCAGGTGGTGATTAGGGATCGATACTGATGCCAAAAATGCAATCAGTAAAATTTTTGTCTGTCTGTCTGTCTGTCGGTTTGTATATGTTCCTTATGGAAACAAAAAACTACTCGACGGATTTTAACGAAACTTGGTACAATTATTTTTCATACTCCTGGGCAGGTTTTTGTATACTTTCCACTATACTTGTATACTTTTGTAGTAAAGGGGAATTTTGGGAAATTTTGGGAAAACGGGAGAAGTTACTACATTTTTTAAGCTTCCGTCGCGTGTGCAGCCTTAATAATTCAACTTACATCAGAAATCATGTATGACGGAAATATTTTTCATAAAATTATCTAAAAAAAAATCCTCAACAGTTTATGTCTATCTTTTACGGTTGACTCACAATAACACGTGTAATTCCTGATAGCTTAGCAGTTCGGAACATTCTGATTATATTTGTTTACTCTTACGTTTGTAAACCTCTCACTCATCCCTAATTTAAAAAAAGGTAACATTATTACCTATTCAATAAAAAAATAATCATAGAAATCGGTAGAGAAACACCGAAATTATACATAAAATAAGCCATCGCGCCCGTGACCAAAACCGAATCGTTACTAATTTACATATAACATACTAGATGGCGCCAGTAGTTGCATCCTACAACACGTAATGATTTATTTTTTAGATTGTTATAAATACTTCATAGCGTTTTATTCCAAAATTTGCTATTAAACGGAAATACCGAACAGTTCATTAAAGCGCATTAAAAATCACCAAAATACACTGTTTAGGGAGTGCTATAAATTTAATAAATTGAAAACATTGCGCTGAATTTCACAATGCTTGAGCAGTGACTAAAGAAAGAAACCTCAGATATTTAAAAAAACAACGCTACCCGTGCGAAGCTGGGACGATCCACTAGTGATGAAATAAATATTTGTAAAATAAAATGTGGCACGTTTAAGAGTTTTTTGTGTTTTGTTTCAAGACCTTTTTTTCTGAAATATTAGACTTTTTTAAGTTTTTCTTATGTTTGTTTATAATAAGTCGTGATTATAAGATAAGATTTTTGCGGTCTGTTCAAAGTAAAGTCAAACTTTTTCTTACAAACTCATTACGCAAGTTCTTGGCCAAACACGAACTCGCTTTAAGAAAAAAAACTTTTTCCAACTGTCATAATTTGACATAAAACCGTCAAAATTCTGTCACATGTCACTTAACGTCACAATGCAAACTTAATAGAACTTTTTAATGGGTATTCACAATCTTTTTAAGATGTATCTTAGGTGTATGTCTCTGGTATAGTGATCCAAATTTGACGTTTTAGCCCAGTTTCTTGCTCATTCGGTCATTGAGTTGAATGATTTTTAATCCAGTATTGCCATTTTTATTCTAATATTGATATTGCAAATACCTACCACTTTATTTATTATGTACCCTATGCTCTTAATCTAGAATCATCCCCGATTTTGTAACTAGATCTCAATTATTTCTTCAAAATTTAATTGTAAATGATTTAAAATATGTTTCCAATGTTTACCAAGTATGAATTGTCAGGTTATTAAATAAATTATATTTAAATTGAGCCAAACAGGCTGCTTGTAAATATACCTAAAGCTAAAAAGAAAAAAAATAGAAGAAAGATAATTTTTGGAAAATAACAATAAGCATGACATAATTAGTTGGGATTCACGATAATGGAATTTCATTATTATTTTTTCTTTAATTTTATGTTCTTCCCAAAATATAAATAACTCTTAACTTAGTCTTTACTTAACCATTGATTAAATACCTTCAAGATCTAATTGTTTAATAATTTCATTCTTTATACATATATTTTTTTTCGCTTTAATGATAAAAATCCTTACAACTAAAATTCACATGCGAGACTAAATCACGCTGTTTGTGGCGAAATTGCTGAAAAAATATTCGGCAGATACCGCCAATAACAAAAAAAATAAAAAAAACAATACACAAACAAAAAAATTATAATTAGTCAATTTTCATTTTCATTATTACATATTTTGAAAACTAATGAATAAATTTCGTATACCGAATAATAATTAATTTAACGGACTGGTTAATATCAAACATTATTTGTTTGCGGAACTATTCGTACGATACGAACTTAACGATGGCACCAATTATTCGTGACGATGAAGCTTAATTAAAGTTTTCAAACTGGAACATTCATATGGTGTCTCTATTTTATAAGAATTCCTTGCGGAAGATATCAACCAACTGAAAATTACCCAAGAATGTACATTTATATTTCAAATCATGTAGGAGAAGCTAACAAATAATAAAGCGTATATTTATCATACCAAAACTTGTATTAAAAGTTCTTTGCTCGTCTTAGTGATTATACTTTAGTTACAAATATATAATAAATAATATGTTCTTGATACTTGTTTCTTTATTAATTTACCAGTGGACCATTTCGGATTTGCACGAGTATTGTTATACTTTGAATATACGCCTGTGTTTCTTAGGTCCAATATTTACTGTCATGAAAACTGTGATAAATTTAATTAGAAATAACTTTTTTAGAGGGCTAACGGCAACGTTAATAACTATAAAACGAAAAGCTTAACTGTTTTCGCTTAGACTTTATATAGTCGTTACCTAGCATAATTTACAATGCATACGTTTAGTACATAGGCAACCTATAATGTTTTCGGTTTTCGTAGTGTGGCCGCACATGATCCTGACTTTTATTTTACCCTAAGCCTATTAATATATACATATATATACAAAGTATATATACACTGTAGTATATATATAGTGTAGTGTATATATACTGTGTAGTGTATATATACTGTGTAGTGTATATTTGCTGTGTAGTGTCGGCTTAGAATAGCACTTCCCCATTTCTTCCGATGGGTGTACGTAAGAGGCGACTAACGGTATTGGGGCTTTTAAGAGATTTTTGGGCGATGTATTCGGAAACCCATCACCAACAACCTTTATCTCACCATCTTTTCCCCACTCAACTTTCCAAAAGTGGCTTAGGAATTTCCAATTCCTTAGCTCTGGCTACCCCTTCTAGGGATTTATAGCCGTGAGTATATGTATGTATGTATATATATATCCGACTGTACACTAATCAGCCAATCATCTCAAAATCTCTTGTCTGTAATATCAAATTTCCAAAAGGAGAGATATTTGTTTGTATGTATAGGTTCCTAATTCCCCAATAGCTCAACCGATATAAAAAATATGTTTTTAAATTAAACGTTGGAATTATTCAAAAGTAACGTAGGCTATATATCATCACACGAAATATCATAGGGGTGTTGGTGATGAAACTGACATGCATACATATAAACTGGTTTCCCATAATACAGACCTAGCCTAGTTTGGGAACCTCTGCTTAGGTCTGTACTACTGTAAATGCCTTAAAGGCTTTGGAATGAGAAATTCCTGAGTCACTTTTGGAAGTTGAGTGGTGAAAAAATGGTATTAATAAATAATTGTTGGTGCCGGGCTCTCTAATCATATCGACCAAAAATCACTAGAAAGCCACGCGAAATCACTAAGGATAACCCATACACTCCTATTATTATGACCACCCACCGGTAGGAATGGGGTAGTGTTATTCTGCTGTTTTGCTATAAAAACATAAACATAACATAAACGTTCACGCCGTTTATCCCCGAAGGGGTTGGCAGAGGTACCAATACTTCTAAACTCACATGGCAAGCGCCATCTAGTTTCCAGAGAAGGTACCCACGTTTTGCTTAGACAGTGTACTCACGTGATAGGGGGCAGGCCTATCGCCGTTATGTACGAATACACTGTCACATGACTAAGTACAACTCAGCCATGTGGGTTTCCTCACGATGTTTTCCCTCACCGTTAACAACCATGATAAATTAACCACACATATTCATCTTATATCTACTTTGACTGGGACCTCATAATGAGTTAACGTTTTCTTGAATAAGTGTAACTGCATTTATCATATCGATTTTCATTGAGCCACATTGAAACGAAATCTACTTCGATACATTTGAAATATTTTCGAACTTTGAATAAGATATTTTTATCAGAAAAAATACTGTCATAAAAACGCATATTTTATTGATATCTTTAAATTTTCTGTAAAATGTAAATAGATCCAATAAAATATGTGTAAATACATTCAAATAAATATTCATAATCATTTTCCACAAAAAAGATTTTTTTTCGAATGTATGAAACAATACACAAAAAGCTACTGTTGTTTTTTAGGAGAAAAACTGTAGCATTATGGTGGATTGTAGCTTCAGACAGCTGTCAAAAGAACTCTTAAAAACGCTTAGAATACCGATTTGGTGAATCATTCGTTCAATCATCATAACGCTGAAAAAAATCGTTAATTTGCAGAATACCAAATACGTCAATGTGTCAAAAAGTGACGTAAAATGGCCTTGTAGAATAGCAAATAAGATCTTAGCTGTCTCACTATTGTGACAGTGACACAAATGACATTTGTCAATTTTGCTTCGAGAATGCCAAAACCACAGTTTTGATACACCTAAGACCGACATACAGAAAAGATGGTCGTGTAGAATTGGGCCCCTGTTCGTTGGCGTTGTGGAAAATTGGGCAGGCGCGGGCAAGAAAATACCAGTCAACGTGAAAGTGTAGGTCCTACGTCTACCAGTGAATGCGAATTAATTTATATGTTATTAAAACTGAATAGCTGAAAAGCTCTTTTTAGTATTGTATAACAACTAGCTGACCTGACAGACTTCGTACAGTCAATTGGCTTCCGACAAAACTTAAGGCGTTTCTTCCGGCACTCTTAGTTCAATCAGGCTTATTGTAAATATTTTATTGATCAATTTTTTCCGGCATATAAAGTATCCTATTTGATAATTTAAGTAAGTATCCAGCATTCTGCCAAATTTCATTCTTATGCATTTTGTACTTGAGGAGCCTTTTCGCCTCAAACACATAAACAATTAAACATCTAAACTTTCATATTTACAATATTAATAGGATACTCATTTGATGCACTTAAACTAGTTTTTTCTGTATACATTTTCTCGTCTATCTTTAAATTTGTACGGAAATGAAATTTTGAACGAGATATTGCTCTAGGCAACAAACTTTGGGCATGCTAAGAAGGCACCATATTTATTTTAAGGAAACATAACATAACATAACATAAACGTTCACGCCGAATATCCCCGAAGGGGTTGGCAGAGGTACTAATACTTCTGAACATCACGTGACTTTGTCACCTGGTGTTCAGAGTACCCACGTTTTGCATGGACAGTGTACTCACGTGATAGGGGGCAGGCCTATCGCCGTTGTGTACGAATACACTGTCACATGACTAAGTACAACTCAGCCATGTGGGTTTCCTCACGATGTTTTCCCTCACCGTTAACAACCATGATAAATTAACCACACATATGTCTTTAGAAAAGACAAATTGGTGTAGGCCCGACCCAGGATTTGAACACTAGTCGTTTGCACGATAACCGAGTGTTCTACCCACTGGGCTATCACGGTTGTTGGTTATTTTAAGGAAATTCTTCTAAAATATTTAGATGAAAAGATTTTATCGGGTCACTGATATTGATAAGTATTTTACTCAGATTCTAAGTGGTTTTAGCCGTAACTACGACATCATCTGATAATTTAATCAGTTTTGAGAAAAACCATTCAAGCTAAGGGTATGAGCTGCCTGAGCCACATATCTCAACTAGTAAAATGGTGTCACGTCCCCAAGTCTAAAAGCAAACATCATATCAGCATTATCATTCATATTTATTTACAAACTTTCTATGCTAATGCAATACAAAAACGTTTTTTAGAATATTTTGCTAACACAGTCTAAAAGTTCTTGCTGTAAAATTAAATTTTATTCAGTGAGTTTGTGCCCGCAGCGTCGAAATGATATTCTATTTGGCTGGGCACGTACTCCCGCCGTGAATACACAGATTTAATTAAAATGCAGCGTAGTCAGCGCACTGAAAGACAAGTCCTACCACTCATTTGTTATAGCGTACAACCTCAACTATGTGAGCTTGTGTAAAGCTTGCATCCATTTTGGTTCTTGTGCTGCGAGCGAAATACCATATTTATTTAGTTCATACGAATGTAGGGATTTCCGCCGATCCATAAATGTTGCTTCAAGTTATTCGATTAAATATGAGATTTAAATATAAAATTTGCCATGTAGTGCCGGCTTAGAATGTCGCTACCCCTTTCTACCCAGGGGTGTCGTAAGAGGCGACTAAGGGTATTGGGGCTTTTTATTGGATTTTTGGGCGATGCGGTTGGAGACCCATCACCAAAAACCTTTATTTTTAACATCTTTTCCCCACTCAACTTCCAAAAGTGGCTGAGGAATTTATAATTTCTTAGCTCTGGCTACCCCTTCTAGGGAAATATAGCCATGAGTATATGTATGTATATGTATGAGATATCTTTTTTTATATAATTTCAGTTATTTCAAACAGACTCTCCGCCTTCCATATGAAAATTGGCGCTTGAAGTAATTATTTCAAGGAACATAGTAAGTTTGACTCGAGTTTCAAGATTGTCATTTTGAAATCACTTTTGCTAAGTATTTACCAATTTTACTGTTGCGTAAAAGTAGCAGAGTAAGTTCTTATTTAAAATAGATGCAAAAAAGCAGTAAGACTTTTTTTTTATATTTTACTATGAAGCGCTTGCGCTTAGTGCTCTCATACTCCCGGCTGATATTTTTTTGTTTAGGGGCTGTTTGGTCATCACAATTGTTCTGACTTACGAAATATAACTTAGTAATAGGTGCCTTGATAACATACTTGAAAGTAAGACATTTAAAAATAAATAAAGTTGATTTATTTTTTGTGGAGCTTTAAAGTGTCTGACAAAAGTTTGGCCCATGAAAAGTGTCTGACACTTATGATACTACTTTAGAATATTATTCTACGAAACTATACACATCAGACTTACAAATTTAAGTTAAGTAACTCTTATTTTTAGTTACCTTTCTTAACTGATACCTGCGCAGGTGCCCATAGGCTAGCTCCACAAACACACATTTAAAGCACACGAGATGCTACTGAGAACCTAACATTTCACCTATTGAACAGTAAGTTATTTCTTTTCACTCTGGGATCTTGGGCTATAGAAATAAAAAAAACATTATGAACACGATACTTCAAAGTAGTTAGGTGCAGGAAGAGGGGTTCGGTCACGTTCGAAGATAATAATTATGCAGAAAACTGTAGTCATATACTCTAACATTCAGGTCTAACCAATTCACGAGCCCTTTTATGCCGAATACGAATAATAAATATCAGATCCTTTAAGAAAATTAAGGCAACTGTTATATTAGATATGTCCATGTTTTGACTGCTCATAGATTTGATTCAAAGAAACGATAATAATTATTATAGGAAAATGTAAAATCTCATCTATATTAGTTGCTGTGTAAAGTATCGGCCCAGTATAGCACAAAGTTACTAAAGCAAATAACTCTTAAAAAGATTTCTTCTCAACATAATGATAGTCATCCAATGCTATTACAGATCTATTAAGGGAGCAACCCTTCAGTGTAATTAAAATATTAACACTGCAACAAAACTTTAAAGTAACCTTTTCGCCTTTTCACGTCTCATACTTGTAAAATAAACTATTAGGAAACAGTAAGATTTTTTTAATCAAGTTACTTTGAGAACAGCCAAGAGTAACTATTTCACAATTAAAAATGTATCCAATCAGTCGGTGGTATAAACTGTTCTATACATATTTTACTATACTGTCTCGATACAGAAACTTTCTAGCCGAGACCGTATCAAAACAAATTAATTATGTAGCGTACGGGCGGCGTCCAACGAGATCCATGAAAAAAACAAAATGCAATAAGGACGGGCGTCCCTTTGAGTTGTCAGCGAGTATTCATCGTACTAACTTAATCAGGAAGCGAGCGAAGCTCAAAGACGATGCAGCGGGCGATTCTCGATGGGAGATGGGAGATGTGAGATGGGTTTGGGAGTTGGGAGATGGGAGTCACCGGGTGTCCTGTCTGACAAACGCGAGCTCATTAATTGCAAACTCGTCCCGTCTACTCCTTTCAGTTCTTCAAAGTTGCGGACTTCCAATTAGAATAATTTTACTTCATGTATTATGAGTTTTTTAAAATGCACCGTATTAGTTTGGACTCGTTTTTTGTTTTTAATTTTACAGCCATAATAAGTTAAGTGCATTAAAATGTAGATTCATATTTTGAATTCAATGTTTAAAGGTTTGTGAACGAAATTTGTTGAGTTTTCTATCTAATGTTGATTTAATTTTTAGATTTTGAACTCGTTCTGAAAAGTTACTATGATATTAAGCGTATCTTCCAAACTTATTTGTTGAGAGCTTTCAAAGTTCGATAGTCCATTTATCAAAAAAGATATCATATTTAAGGTGCGTCCCAGCTTCGCACAACTGCAGATATTGTTTGAATACCTATACGATGAGGTTTCCTCGGTCATTGCTAACCCCTTATGATATTAAGCGTTTATGTTTCTTCAAAAGCTGCAGGTTCCAATTAAAGCAATATCTTTTAAAATCGTTTGAGTGGGTTTGAAGCCCAATTACAAACACAGTAAAGAAACTTTACAGTACTCCAATGCTAGAGTTGTTTATTATTTCATTTGTCACAATCTAATGTTTCCTCTAAATAATAAAGAATTTGACTTGTGTATCTTCGTCCGAGTTATATGAAAATCATCATCAGTACCTTTTCTGTAATATAGGACATGATTGAGTACCAAATATGAAGGTACTTTCCTTGGTAATATTACTATTTTACCTCTTTACGTAAGATATTTGTCCCTCTAATCTGCATAGTTTAAACAAATCAATTTTCATACGGCTATAATGTCCAGAGTTGAGCAATAGGCCCTAATATTTATAGGAACGCTGCCGCCGCCCGCGCCGCTTCGGCCGGCGGGTATCGCCTCAAACGCTACGTCCTGCAAGTTTAAAATCTGTAATATTTTCAAAATAATCTTTTAAATCATATGCTACAAGAGCCCTTAGAGATATATATTAAACTAGCTTTTTGCCCGCGACTACGTCCGCGTGGACTACATTTTTTGAATCCGGCTTAGATCGAAAATACCAAAACACTATCTTAACTTCTGTTTTTTTAATATTTATACTGCCGCGGGCGTTGAAATAGATACAACAATTCTATCATTAAGGCTTTTTAAGTGATTATTGGGCGATGCAGTTGGAGACCCATTTGACTACCTTTTTCCCCATTCAACTTCCAAAAGTGGATAAAGAATATTGTATAATTGATAGATGAATTTCTTTTTGTAGCGGTTATATCAGTCAATCGCATCAAGTTTCAAATTTCTAAATACAGTATATTTATAGATCAAAAATCTGTATACTATATTTCAATCCCTTAGGGGGTGAGTTCCAAAAAACCTTTTTAATTGTTCAGAAGAATCATGAAACAAACCATTTTGTACCAAGTTTCTATGTTCCAAAATGAGAATATCTTTAGTAAGTATGGATAGCAGTTTGGCGCTGCGCTGTCGGCCCGGTGCTGCCCCCTACGCTGACCGTTGACTGATGTGTAAGAGATAGCAGCCAATCGGTCATAGATGGCGGTATTAAATCAAAATTGAGATATGTGCTATTATTTACAAACTATGCATTCTGAGGCTTAAACAGAATATTAATTTATGCGTAAGTATAGCATAATATATTTATGAGAATATTAGTTTAAAAATATTTAAAAAATAAAAGTTATAAACACTTATTCTCAGACCTACCAAATGAATGCGCAAAATTCATACAATATACTTATTCATACAAATTCGCATAGTTAAATGTTAAAAAGACGGAATAGTGCTTTCTATTATTCTAAGCTAACACAAAAGCAAAAAGCAAACACAAAAAGATTGTGATCCCTGAGATTTGAACCTGGGTCTTCCATTCGATTTGTATTAACCAAACGGTAAACCGCTACGCCACGAAAACGTTAATGATGACTTCAAATTTTTGATAAGCTATACATCTAGTAGTCATACTAATGACAAACAATAAAATGGGCATTTATTTTGATGAAAATGGATGGAAATCTTATTTTTCCAAAAAGACTGATAATGAAAAGTCTGATAAAGTCGTTCGATGAAAAAATGAAGAATAAATATGGGGAGCCATATAAAAGTTATGTTTTTTTATGCTCCTTTGGGAACCTTTGCAAAATCCGGAATAAATTGTATCCTATATGTTGGCCAGGTGTATAAAATACATTCACACCAAATTTGATCAAGATCCGTCTGGTAGAATTAACGTGATGACCGGACATACAAACAGAAAGACAGACAGACAGTATTTTTTTCAAAAAGCGCAAATTTGCCTTCAGTATCGAAAATTAAACATATTCCACCGGTTTTTTTTAATGTACCTTTTTGACCTCGGTACAGTCTTATTATAGTATAGACTAGTGGATCGGCCCAGCTTCGCACGGGTAGCGTTGTTTTTTAATATCTGAGGTTTCATGAACCACTGCTCAAGCTTTGAATGCTCAAGCGCAATGATTACTACTTAGACCACTCCTGAATAGTGTAGCTTTGTGATTTCTGTAAAAGCGCTCATATGACCGGTTTAGTGTCTCCAAACATAAGCCAATTTTCAGAATGAGTTGAAGTTGAGTTGAGTAAAACGCTATGAAGTACTTATAACAACTACAACTACTGGCGCCATCTAGTATGTAATATGTAAATTAGTAATTATTTGGTTTTCGTAACGGGCGCGATGGCTTATTTTATGTGTAATTTTAGTGTTTCTCTACCGATTTCAATGATTCTTTTTTTATTGAATAGGTAATGATGTTAACTTTTTTAAATAAGACATGCGTGAGAGTATTATAAACGTAAGAGTAAACAAATATAATCAGAATGCTCCGAACTGATAAGCTATCAGGAGTTACACGTGATATTGTGAGTTAACCATAAAAGATAGACGTATGCTGTCATACCTTCATTTTTAGAAAATTTTACGAAAAATATTTCTGTCATACATGATTTCTATGTAACTTAAACCACTAAGGCTGCACACGCGATATAGTAAGTAGCTAGTATGAAGAATAAATGTGCCAAGTTTCGTTAAAATCCGTCGAGTAGTGTTTGTTTCCATAAGGAACATACAAACAGGCAGACAGACAGACAGACAAAAATTTTACTGATTGCATTTTTGGCATCAGTGTTCATCACTTATCACCCCCTGATAGTTATTTTGAAAATATATTTCATGTACAGAATTGACCTCTCTACAAATTTATTATAAGTATAGATATAGATAGATAAACAATTTCTTTAAGATATTTATTTTATCGGATAAGGAAATGCTTTATTGGTTAAAAGCGCTTCGAAAAGAGCCATTATTTTTCATAGAAACTAAATATCAGAAAAAAAATGGACCATCTAAGATTGTGGGATATCCATAAGAGATAAACAGTAACGATTGCGAGTTTTCTGAAGACCTTTTTAATGCGTGCAGTACTTGGTACATTATTTTGATAACTCTCGTAGGGTACAGCTTGCGTTTGCATTGCAAGGAGGAAATAATGAAAATATTTACGAAAACACAATAGAAGCTATTTTTTTATAGTATTTTCTAAGATTTTCACGATTGCACATTATAATTGAAACAACTTTTGATTTTCGGATATTTTAATCGCGTATTATTACATTATTTTTAAAGCCCGACGTTTCGAAAACTTTTCAGTTATCATGGTCACGGGAAGACTGAGGTGTTATTTGTCATTATACAGTACTATAAAATTATTAATACTAACTACCTTCACAAAATTTTAAGTTACATTTGCGTTTAATATTTGCTATGTACAAAAAGAGCTAATGTTATCTGGAGTCTTGCTAGTGTTCTTCCCTCGCTTGGTTGTGCTAATGATCGGGTTCCAAGCAGGTGCTTTGATGTTCAGTCTCTTTACACCAGTTTACCAATACAAGACTGTGTTGAAGTTGTCACAGAAAGGTTAACAAATGCTGACATACCTTTAGAATATGCAGAATTACTTAAGCACTGCCTTACAACTGGCTACTTACTTTGGGATAAGGAATTCTACATCCAGACTGATGGTGTGGCAATGGGATCCCCAGTCTCTCCTATTGTAGCCGATATATTCATGGAACGATTGGAGGAGATTGCACTAAAATCCTTCCCTGTCACTCCAAAGGTTTATAAGAGGTACGTAGATGATACTTTTGCAATCCTACCCTAAAACATAGTCTCTGCATTCTTAGACCATCTTAATTCCATTAACCCTAAGATCCAATTTACAATGGAATTAGAGACTAATAATAGTTTAGCCTTTCTAGATGTCCTCTTGATAAGGAATTCTGATAACTCAATTAGTCACACAGTTTATAGGAAACCCACCCACACTGATAGGTACCTCAATGGTGACTCACACCACCATCCATCTCAGTTAGCTACTGTTGGTAAAACTTTGTTTCAGAGAGCCAAACATCTTTGTGACGAACACCATCTTGCTGGAGAGCTCAGTCATGTGAAACAAGTTCTTCACAACAACAAGCTGAAATTGCCCCGCCAACGTCACCGCTCCTCCGATAAACCACCTACTGTTGAAAGACTCCCTGCAACTCTACCTTTTGTAAAGGGTGTAACAGACAAAATTAGTACTGTGTTACAGCGTGCTTCCATTAAGACCTACTTCAAGCCGCACCAAAAGATAAGTCAGTTTCTAAGACCTATCAAATGTCAGATCCCTTTACAAGATGCAGGCGTTTATAAACTAGACTGTGAGTGTGGTCTTTCATACATCGGCCAAACAAAGCGTAGTGTAGCAACTCGCGTGAGAGAACATATTGCTGATATGAAGAATAGGCGTCCTGGAAGATCTGCTTTGTGTGAACACACCTTCGATAAGCCAAACCACCACATGCGTTTTGACAAACCTACAATTCTAGCAAAAGAGAATCGATTGATACCTAGAATGATACGCGAGTCTATTGAAATAAAGAAACATCCCAACTTCAATAGAGATGATGGTTGGCAATTACCACCTGCTTGGAACCCGATCATTAGCACAACCAAGCGAGGGAAGAACACTAGCAAGACTCCAGATAACATTAGCTCTTTTTGTACATAGCAAATATTAAACGCAAATGTAACTTAAAATTTTGTGAAGGTAGTTAGTATTAATAATTTTATAGTACTGTATAATGACAAATAACACCTCAGTCTTCCCGTGACCATGATAACTGAAAAGTTTTCGAAACGTCGGGCTTTAAAAATAATGTAATAATACGCGATTAAAATATCCGAAAATCAAAAGTTGTTTCAATTATAAGCTATTTTTTTACTATTTAAGGAAGTCGTTATACAAACCTACCTCTGCAATCACTCTATCAAAAAAACATAACATAACATAACATAAACGTTCACGCCGAATATCCCCGAAGGGTTTGGCAGAGGTACTAATACTTCTGAACATCACGTGACTTTGTCACCTGGTGTTCAGAGTACCCACGTTTTGCATGGACAGTGTACTCACGTAATAGGGGGCAGGCCTATCGCCGTTTTGTACGAATACACTGTCACATGACTAAGTACAACTCAGCCATGTGGGTTTCCTCACGATGTTTTCCCACACCGTTAACAACCATGATAAATAAACCACACATATGTCTTTAGAAAAGACAAATTGGTGTAGGCCCGACCCAGGATTTGAACACTAGTCGTTTGCACGATAACTGAGTGTTCTACCCACTGGGCTATCACGGTTGCTTATTAAAAAAACAACGCATAAAAATCCGTTTTGTAGTTTTGAAGATTGAAACGTACAAAGGGACAGAGAAAGCGACTTTGTTTCACACTATGTAGTGATATAATCGATAATCGATAAAAGGGGTGGAAGGCACGAGACCACGTGGCAGATCACCCATGCGATGGACTGATCAGATTAAATCTGCTCTGGGCAATCCATTAAATGAATGTGCCAGAAATGCTGCAAACCGGACAAGATGGCGAGACATCATTAGGCGGGCAACTGCAGCCCCCGACCCTCCCTCATGAAGACCACGACCGCTCTGACAAGAGCGAAACGAAAAAGAAGAAGAGTGATATAATCAAAACGCTAATTGTTTATGCGTACTCTTAAGGAGACGGGGCAGATCTATAGTAGTTATGTTTAAGTACTTTCAGTAGCTGCGAACTATATTTATATAAGTTTTTCTAAGTTAACAGAACAGACCTATACGAAGCGTACAAAGATATTATTGCTTATGGAGCAAATAAAAATACGACGACAAATCAAAAACGTCTAACGTAACGTTACAAAAAATTCCAAATCCTACATACTGGCTTGCATATCAAAAGAGAGATTTGAATATGCAAATCAGTATTGTTTTTGTGCTTTCAGGGATATAATTCTTGCAAACATAATTTGCATATATCCTTGTTCGGTTCCGTATATACGTAGAAAGGAAAAAATATTGCTAATTGCAAGTTGAACTCACCTATGAAGGGTTTTGTACTAAAAAATATAGATAAGAAAAGACATATAACAAGAGGAATATGAATAATGTGTTAGCCGGCATCAACACAAAAACTTATCTTAGATTTTTTTTTTTAAAAAGGTACAGTTACAGAACTTAAACTAAAAACATATCTTAAATCTAATTACAACATGAACATTCCTAGTCTAAGTTCCAGTTACAACTGCACACAACATTCACTTCATTTTCATTGTGGTTATATGAAATGCAAAGGTAAATCCCCATTTTTACAAAATGTGCTATAACTTAAAAACTGCTATGTTGATTATATATTGTTACTCTGAAGTTGTTAACAAGCTCTACAACACATTTTTTTTAGATTTTACATTTTTATTTGAAAGTTAAGAGGGTAAGTGACACAAATGTAATTTGGGTAACCAGAAAAGAATCAAATAGAATTTTTAAAATTTTCCTTTAATGTTTGCAACATCCGCAGTACATTTCACAAAGTTAAGACAGAACATTTACATTCAATAAAAAAAAACACTAAAATTCAAAATAACTTTATCATAATAGCTGAGTGGTATAATTGTGATTGATGTTGATGGAATATGTGCTTCTTCTCAAAAAAAATTACTGTATTTTTAAAACTATTTTCGTTTATACTCATTTGTTTTTAATTTAGAGGGACGGGGTAAAATTTATTACTTTAGAAGTTTATCAGCCGGTTTCACATCTGAGCATTCTAGCTCTAATCAGTTGAGTTTTTATCAAACTCTAAGTAAGTACTTAAGTTTAAGGTGTTTCACAGAACAAACACTGCTCGCTGCTATAATGTGATCAACAAAGCATTTAGTTAAGATTCTAATCAAAATCTATGAACGTTTCAATTTACCTACAAAAACCGGTAATACCGATGAAGTTACATTTCATTAATTATATTTTATATTAATTAGCAAATTGTATCTACAAACTTGATTGAATAATATTTAATTAGTAGTTACATTTATTATGAGGTTTTAAGACCATTTAATTAAATAAAAAATAGAAATAAACAAACAATAAAACTGGGCAACGGAACGTACATACACCAAACCATAGAGCAAACCAATTATTGTGATCAAACGTCAATCAAAATTATATTATTTTTTTTTGTTATTGGTGGTATCTGCCGAATATTTTTTCAGCAATTTCGACACAAACAGCGTGATTTACAGCCGGTTTCACATCTGAGCATTCTAGCTCTAATCAGTTGAGTTTTTATCAAACTCTAAGTAAGCACTTAAGTTTAAGGTGTTTCACAAAACAAACACTGCTCGCTGCTATTATGTGATCAACAAAGCATTTAGTTATGATTTTAATCAAAATCTATGAACGTTTCAATTTACCTACAAAAACCGGTAATACCGATGAAGTTATATTTCATTAATTATATTTTATATTAATTAGCAAATTGTATCTACAAACTTGATTCAATAATATTTCATAAGCAGTTACATTTATTATGAGGTTTTGAGACCATTTAATTAAATAAAAAACAGAAATAAACAAACAATAAAACTTGGCAACGGAACGTACATACACTAAACAAATTATTGTTATCAAACGTCAATCAAAATAAAATTATATTATAATGAAAATGAAATTTAAGCTTGTTTTGATCGGTATCGATAGTTCATGCTTGCTGTAAATGAGGAAAGATAGTTACGGAGTTACGTGTAATCTTTCGTGGTTAAGTTATTAAGTAACACCTAGCAGGGGGACTAGACATGGAAAAAGAATTAAAAAAAAGGTCTCCCAACTACACCCTCGAGGAGAAAGAAAATATCCTCTCAATCGCAGAAAAGTGAGTAGAACCTTCTATGTATGACTTAAATATATTTTTATCTTATAAACTTTTTGGTTTGGATGGTGAGTCAGGGTTCATGTTACAGATACAATGGTGTCATTGAGTGCAAAAAGAATGGGGCATATTTTATACATAGAAAGAAGGAATCCAGGACATCTATTACAAAACAATATAATAGCGTGTGCACGTCGGGACTACGGTGAGAATGTGAGTTAGAAAATTATGATTATTATATTAGAATATCAGTAAATAATTATTTAAATACTTCCATAACTTAAATATTCAGTAATAAAATGCGTATTCCGGCTGTTATAAAAATATTTAGTTAGTTTTATAGTTTATTGACTAACATCATTGACACCTTCAATCTTTTGCTGTTTTTGTAACTGGACAATGCGAAGCGAATTAAATTAACAAATGATATTAAATAAATTATTGATGGTAAATGAATTACTATTTATTTTCAGAAACAAAAGTATATCAATGAGATACTGATAGAACACAATTCTCAATCAGTTGATGAGGTCAATGAAAATGTAAGTTAAACTTTTTATTTTATACATACATATATACTCACGGCTATAAATCCCTGAAAGGGGTAGCCAGAGCTAAGGAATTAGAAATTCCTCAGCCACTTTTGGAAGTTGCGTGGGGAATTGATGGTGAAATAAAGGTTCTTGGTGATAGGTCTCCAACTGCAACGCCCAAAAATCCCTTTTAAGCCCCAATACTGTTAGTCGCCTCATACATACACCCACAGGAAGAAATGGGGTAGTATTATTCTAAGCCAACACTACACAGCTAATTAATTTATTTATTTTATGCATAAACTATAACACAATATTAAGTGCCTTTTTACCAAACTGAACATGGTAGGGTTATGATTTTAGAGTGTAGGTTGTATGTGTATGTATATTTCTTGGTGGCGACACCCATTGTCCCCTTTTCACAAAAGAGTGTCTTGATTGCAAGAGTGACAATATACATTATTTCCTGGAATTCCTCTCATAATTACTGTTCAATTAAGGGAAGGAAAATTTAGTTTTCATGCACAAAAAAGTCTAATAATTCCTCTCATAATCATAACACATGAATATAAAACATTTAAAAATGTGGGAAGATGGTCTCTTTTCTCTTTAGGTTTTAAAATTTATATTAACTATTAAGCTTGATTTACAGATAGCTATGGAAAAAAACAAAGATGTAATCATAATCGAGGAATCGCATGAAGAGTTTGAAACAGATTCTATTACTTATGAAAATAAAATTAAAGACCTGAAGAAAAAATCCGATAAAGATATAGATTATAATTAAACTTGGTTGTTGTTAAATAATTTTATGTACCTATTTTAATAAAACAAAATAAATTGGATCCTTTTTTTATTTTCATATAAGTTGCATCAAAATACAAATAAACAATTGCTCAGAAATGATTGCTGAACATTGAATAGAAAATGCTTTATTATTAACCTTAAATTATTTTTATTTTTTTTATACTTATATTTATATTCCCGCTGGCGTTGTAATAGATGTAAAGAATATTGAGGGTTTTTAAGTCATTACTAGGCGATGCAGTTGCCCATTTGACTACCTTTTCCCCATTCAACTTCCAAAAGTGGATAAATAATTACTATCTCTGAAGCTGTGGCTACCCTTTTTTGGGATTTATAGCCGTTAGTATATACTCATGAATGATTGATAGATGAATTTCATATATTCCTTTTTGTAGTGGTTATATCAGTCAATCGCATCAAGTTTCAAATTTCTAGATACAGAAATGTATAACAACTGTAAACTATATAATATTTATTTTATGCGTAAGTATTGCATAATATATCTATGGGAATATAAGTTTAAACATAGTTATAGAACCAAAAGTTATAAATATATTCTCAGACCTACCAAATAAATACGTAAAATTCATGCAATGTACTTTCAATTATCTTTATTCATACATATTCGCATAGCTGAATGTGAAAAAGAAGGAATAGTGCTTCCTATTATTCTAAGCTAACGGAAAAGCCAAAAAAAATGTAGTCCTTGAGATTCGAACCTGGGTCTGGGTCTTCCGATCGATTATTATTAACCAAACGGCATACCGCTAAGCCACGAAGACGTTAGTGTTAGCTTTGAATTAAGCTACAATTATATCTAGTAGTCATACTATTGACAAACAATTAAATGAACATTTATTTTGATGAAAATTGATGTTTTTTGATGATGAATTAATTATTGATGAATTAACGTTATGACCGGACATACGACAGACATTTTTGCATTGGTGATAAACAATCACTCCGTTGCGTTCTTGCTGGTGGGATCCTTCGTTGCACTTTCCTAAAGATGCTGCGCACCGATTCTTTAGTGAACCTGAAACGTTCTTTAAATTGGTTTTCACTGAGCGTTTCAAAGAAATTTGGCCGGATCCTCTCCGGAACTCCTCGGCGACGGCGTATTTGCCTCTGAGGTATCTGCTGTGGTTCCTCTAGTGAAGATAACGATGTATCCGTAGACATCTTCAGAATATTGTCGAAAACAATGTGTTTATCGTCTAATATTTCACAATTACAAATTGAAGCACCGTTTAAGAAGCCGATTTCGACAACTTAACTGTCACTCACTCAAATCAGCGATGATTACCGTTTGAGTATTGTCAAACGAGTTCAGAAACGCAAATTTCAACATTAATGTCAGTTTTTTGACTGATGGGCAAAATTTTGATCATTTAATCAAAACTTGATTAATTTACAATATTTCATCAAATCAGAAACGTAATTTTGGTAAGTACGTACTTAAATACGGTTTGAGATGCTTTTATCGTTGAATTCTCAGATGTGAAACCGGCCGTTAGTCTCGCATGTGAATTTTAGTTGTAAACATTTTTATCATTAAAGCGAAAAAATATATATATAAAGAATGTAATTATTAAACAATTAGATCTTGAAGGTATTTAATCAATGGTTAAGTAAAGACTAAGTTAAGAGTTATTTATATTTTGGGAAGAACATAAAATTAAATAAAAAACAATAATGAAATCCCATTATCGCGAATCCCAACAAATTATGTCATGCTCTAAAGTTTAGACAAAATATAAAAGTAAAATTAAATTAAAATTATAAATAATTTAAGTGAAGAAACAAATAAAACTAAAATCAAAAACTATCTTAAAATCAAAAATTAAGCAATAACTGACATTTTACATTAATTATTGTATTATTAAAACTATAATCTTATATTGTTGATTCTGATAAATTTACCTAGAACCGTAATTAGATCGGAGGAAGAAGATGATAAACTCAACATACTATGAAAATTAGTGGGAAGCGGGATGCGAATTCTGGCTAAAGCAATGTATAGATTAAAAGATAAATTACGTGATCATGCAAAAAAAAATATGATCTAATGTTCCCTCATCTACACCACAATCGCATAGGGAGTTATCTCGAACCCTAATTTTATTTAGAAAAACTGGAGAACAACAATGACCAATACGTAGACGGACAAAGGTTGATGTGACTGATTTTGACATTATTTTAAATTTACTAAACTATGGTTTGCATGGAATTATTGGTTGAATAGATTTGAAATAAAACCCCTTGCTAGCCTCGTCCCATCTTCTTTGCCAGGCAGAACGAAGATGAGGAAGAGCTGCATTACGCTGGTCATAACCCATAATATAATAGTGTTTTATGTCAGTTTTGCAAGACTATCTACCTTTTCATTACCAAAGATACCAACATGACTTGGAATATATATCAATAAAATCTAATATATAAATATATATGATCCATTTGTTCGGTATCGGTAGTTCGTGCTTGCTGTAAATGAGGAAAGATAGTTACGGAGTTACGTGTAATCTTTCGTGGTTAATTAATTAAGTAACACCGAGCAGGGGGACTAGACATGGAAAAATAATTAAAAAAAAGGTCTCCCAACTACACCCGTCATGAACTGATCCAGGCCATCTTGCAATCAAACTGCATATTCTTACATTTGCATCGCATAATGCTTGCACATTCACTGAAAAAAAGCCTTTTCGATTCCGGTAAAGCTCAGCCCTATTGCCACCTGGGGTATTTATTTTGACATGGGTACAATCAACAGCTGCAATAAAATCTAGGAATCCAGCTATGTCATGAAATCTTGAAGCCACTGTAGGACGCTGCTCTTGAGTTTGCATATAAATAAATTCTGGTCTCAATAGTGCTATTGCTGTTGTGACCCTATCCGTGACACGGCACACGATATCTTTGCTGACATTTGCAGTATCCCCAATGACAGCTTGGAAGCTCCCAGTTCCAGATAAACAATCACTCCGTTGCATTCTTGCTGGTGGGATCCTTCGTTGCACTTTCCTAAAGATGCTGTGCACCGATTCTTTACTGAACCTGAAACGTTCTTTAAATTGGTTTTCACTGAGCGTTTCAAAGAAATTTGGCCGGATCCTAGGAACTCCTCGGCGACGGCGTATTTACATCTGAGGTATCTGCTGTGCTTCCTCTAGTGAAGATAACGATGTATCCGTAGACATCTTCAGAATATTGTCGAAAACAATGTGTTTATCGTCTAATATTTCACAATTACAAATTGGAGCACCGTTTAAGAAGCCGATTTCGACAACTTAACTGTCACTCACTCAAATCTGCGATGATGGCTGTTTGAGTATTATCAAACGAGTTCAGAAACGCAAATTTCGACATTTAGGTCAGTTTTTTGACAGATGCGCAAAATTTTGATCATTTAATCAAAACTTGATCAAATTACAATATTTCATCAAATCAGAAACGTAATTTTGGTAAGTACGTACTTAAATACAGTTTGAGATGCTTTTATCGTTGAATTCTCAGATGTGAAACCGGCCGTATATCTTTCATACTATAAATTTGAGTAAATGTGGTTTGAGCAAACTCGTTGCGTTTTTTCAAGACCGATAAATATGTTGACACCAATAAGTGAATTATAACTTTGGCAGCCTCCAATTTTTCATTGTTTTCAAACACTCAAGCAATTATTTAACATTTCACATCTATTTACTAATATTCAACTACTTTATTAATTTATTATTACCATCTTTTCCCCAACCAACTTCCAAAAGTGGCTGAGGAATTTCTCATTCCAAAGCTCTGCCGTGAGTATATGTATGTATGTATGTCAACTACTTAGTCTCAATTATGGCTGTGTAGTGCCGGCTTAGAATAGCGTTACCCCATTTCTTCCGGTGAGTGTACGTAAGAGGCGACTAACGGTATTGTGGCTTTTAAGGGATGTTTGGGCGATGCGTTTGGAGACCATTCACCAACAACTTTTACTTCACCATCTTTTCCCCACTCAACTTTCCAAAAGTGGCTGAGGGATTTCTGTTTCCTTAGCCCTGGCTACCCCTTCTAGGAATCTATAGCCGTGAGTATATGTATGTATGTTAGTATCAATAAATGGTGTGTAGTATTGGCTTAGCATAGCAATGCCCCATTTCTTCCCGTGGGTGTTTATTAAAGGCGGCTACGGGTTTCGAGGCTTTTTGAGGGATTTTCGGGCAATGCAGTTGGTGACCCTTCACCAAAACCTTTTATTTTACAATCTTTTCCCCGCACAATTTCCAAAACTGGCTGAAGAATTTCTTAATTTGAAGCTCTGGCTTCACCTTTTATAGCCGTTAGTATATGTATGTAGTCTTAATACTATATAAATTGCCGTGACATGACGGACATGATGGACGGCCAAACATGACAAATCTGTAAGGGTTCAGTTATTTGCCAATCGGTTACGAAACCCTAAAAATGGAACCTTTATACGATCGCTTTGTAGTCTGCCTGTCCATCCGTAGACGTATTGTGTTGAAGTTTAATAAAAATCATATCCTCGCTCAGGTTTACAGCCGTGTGACGCTCTGAAAGCGAGCGAACTGAACAAAAAGTTTTTTACAGGGAAGAATTGAATAGGATTTTTATAGGATTCGTTCCTCTTTCACTCTCAAAGGAAATTTTATAAGGTATCATACACTTATATTACGATCATTTTGCTTCTATCATTTTGTAAATTAATGCAATACTGGAGGGCTTTCAGTGATCAAAAGTTTACCATAATTGAGCTTGGTATGGCCATGCTTAAAAAGGGGATAAAGTGTGTAATACGTTTTGAGATTAATTCAAAATATAGAATTATGCACCTCTTATATACGTATAAACTTTCAGTGTACGAAATTATACACTACTCCGTCCAAACCTTGTTCTTAAAATTGGTGCAAATATTTAGCTTCATGATCTAAAATATGTATTTTCTCCTAATATTATTCTCGAATTATTTAATAGATAATAATTAGCATCCATAAGCTTTTGCAACGCCTAAATAAACAGAATGAAATTATAACAAAGCACAAACAACACTGTGGTTTGGACATACAAAGTCGTCCGTATTTGCATTTATGATCAAATTAAAATCAGGTCTCCACTCCATCAGAGCAAATAAACATCAATAAAGGCAGAATTCACACCGACTGCATCCACCCACCGGCTACAATTTCAATTCGGGACACGCGTACTGCAAAATTAATAAAGCCTATGTAACCAGGTTTAGGTACAATTATATCATGTTGCTTGGTGACGGGTGCTGTGGCCATCATCCGCTGATGTGCGAATCATTGTTTAATTGTGTAGTGGGGGCGGGACCATCGATCGTCTCCCGTAACCATGACAACCCCCCCGGGCCTCCCACACCCACACCTCCCCGCGGGTTCGCTTGTAATCATTTGTTCCCAGCCGTCGAATAATGCCGTTCATCAAATACTCACATCTGATACTTTGTCTCCTCATAATCACGAGTTATATGCAATTAGTTATGATGATTGATGAGTCGCGGCTATGTTGCTGGTGTTTTTAGTATTAATATGATATTTTAGTTGGATCTATGTTAGTGGATTAAAATATTGGTAGCGGAAAACATGTAGGATACATTTAGATCAAATAGAGAGTTGGCTCAGATCGCGGGCATCCGAATCTAGAAAAATAAAAGAAAAGAGCATGTTTTAAAATATTGATAATTGTAAGAGAAGCTCGAGAAGTTTGCCAGTAGCGTGCGAAGAAGCGATCGATAGTCTCTGCCTACCCCAATGAGAACTAATTGCGTGAGGATATGCATATGTGTGTAAATTTTAGTATACGATGGCGGGTGTTTTTAGTTCATTATTACAGTTTATTTTTTATATCAACAACAATCGAAATACTCTTTTTATTTTAACTTAAGGTATTAACTGGAACCTAGTAAATATGTGAAATTGACTTCAGTGTATTTCAACAAAGCAACAGATGAAATAATTACTTAAATCTGTAACTTTTTAGGGTATAAATTACATAGTATACTCATAACCAGGAGGGAGGAGTTACTAACTAATTAGTTACTTGAGATATACAGTTTTAACATAATTACAAAATTTTGTCTACTTCATGAATGTTGAAAATTTATACTACGACTACGTTACAAAATTAAATAAAAAGACGACAGCTTTTAAATGAAAGTTTTCGTTTTTTCAAACTTTACAACTTTTATTTTGGTAATTTTACTCTTAGTTTGGATAATAAAACAAGAAGAAGAATAAGGGACTTCTTTAATTCTTTAATTACTTGTTTTATTTCTTAAATTCGTTTTATGGCACTTAAATCATTGAATGATATGGCATAGCACCTCAAAAATTATATACAGAATGGACCTGTGTCGTGAAGAAAGTTGTTACCTATTTGGCTTATTCCGCTTATCCACCCTAAAAAATCCTCCCTAAGGCGGATATTCGGAAATGCGTGTCCGTCTATCCACCCTGAACGGGGTGCATATTCGGAATGCATATAATATGGTTCTTCCGATTTTTTACCCCAAGTACAGTAATTTACAGAAACATAAACAACACAAAATGGGTCCAAGGAACATCGTGAACATTAAAATACTTAAGATAAACATACCTACTTTCTTACTTACAGTTTGAATAAAAATATCTTACAAACTTAGGGTCTTTTTTCTGTAAATGACTGTACGTAGGCAGGGTAGAAAATCGGAAGAACCATATTATATGCATTCCAAATATCCACCCCGTTCAGGGTGGATAGACGGACACGCGTTTCCGAATATCCGCCTTAGGGAGGATTTTTTAGGGTGGATAAACGGAATAAGCCACCTATTTTCGTTGGTATATTGTTACGCTATATATAAAGAATCACCCTTTTTATATTGCTGTCTTACCCATAAATTTATTGACCCAGAAGTCATAAAAGAGTTAAATAAAGAAAGTGCTACTAGATTGCAATTGTTTCACAAAGAATTATTTACACTAGTTTTTTTATTTCGTTAAAATAGATCTATTCCGGTAATTGTATTGAATTCTCTACAAAAATATTACTCTTTTTGATCTTAGCTCCCTTCATTTCTCCCCAACATTCAGATACCTGATACCAGTCAAAGTTATCAAATACTAATAATTTAGATGAAAGTTAGGTACACGGTCCCCAATTAAGGCTAACCCTTCCGCAGGGCATACAAAGAGCTGCAGGCTCCTGAGCTACAATTTAACATGCAACGATGGGTAATAGTTCATCAAAATTACAACGTTGCTAACAGACTATGGATAAAGGGAAATACGAGCGTGTGGTTCAAATAGACTGTACAGAATAATTACGCAGCTTTATTGAAATTTTGGAGCACCGCTGTTATTTGATGCTTTTCATTTTACGTCACGTTTTTGGTATTAGCCATGAAAAAATTGCTTTTTATTTTTCGTCCCGTTTTTGGTGTTAGCCATGAATAAATTGCTTTTTATTTTTCGAGTAGTATTCTGTCTTGATTAAGTCTGTTAAGCGGAGGTTGTTTAGAGATTGACATTAACATTTTTAACTACTCGTAAAATATGTTGCTTTATTCTTCCTAATAAAATTATATATATTATGTTATGTTATGTTTTATGTTTAATTATATGTTTAACTATCTTTTTATCCTCTCTGCAGGTTAACATAGTGGAATATGTACGAGTATGAGTTCCAAAGTGTTTTCTGTAATTGTTCCCGTCACCATTCACCGTCACAAACCGACAACCTATTTAAAATATTAGTGAAAGCATACAGATACTTACCTCTTGATTTTTCAGTATATTCCACAACCTAAGTCACTCAGACACCATTTCTTATATCTTAGCAGATCAAACATTTCTAGATATATTATTCTACATTATTACTCATACATTCCATATTACCTTAACTTTCAACTTCAATCTCACAACTTCGCTACATTCACCGCTAGCGCCCCTCTCGTAACCGCAGTACAACGTGCAGGATGTTGGGCGGGCGGGCGGCAGGGAGGCTGCGGCCGACGGGTGACGTCCAAATGAGATTTCCTTTTGCACAGAGAGCCACCGCAGCTGACTGCGATCACGCTCGACCTTGCAATTGGGTTTCAAACGCTTTTCCCGTTTAATAGGACCCTCGCTGGGATATTATGTACTTGTATAGGGTTTATTACTTGCTTTGGAGCAAAGAATCAAAGGGGTTATACGTACATATACTCACGGCTATATTTCCCTAGAAGGGGTAACCAGAGCTAAGGAATTATAAATACCTCAGCCATTTTTGGAAGTTGAGTGGGGAAAAGATGGTAAAAATAAAGGTTTTTAGTGATGGGTCTCCAACCGCATCGCCCAAAAATCCCTAAAAGCCCCAATACCGTTAGTCGCCTCTTACGTACACCCACCGGAAGAAATGGGGTAGTGCTATTCTAAGCCGGCACTACACAGCAAAGGGGTTATGTATAGGTTTAAGTTGATTTTGTATAAACTACTAGCAAAAGCAGTCCAAAAATTTAATCAATAATATTTAACTTTCGAAAAAGACGGGAATATAAATTTACCATTAGGTTACCTTTCAAACTAAGTTATTAAAGTAGTGTTTGTATGCCTATGTAATATTGAGTAGGCGCAAAGCAATCAAGTTTAAGCACATATTCTTCGTCTAAATTTTTTCGTCACAATGTCGACTTAGTTTAATATTGTCTCTCTGTTTAATGTTATTTAGTTCTTGGTTAGTTTTTGACCGACTCATAAGATTTTTCGGCTATAGTACTATAATTTAAAGAATGTAGTACACTGCATGTCTACATTCTTCATTTCCCTCATAATTATTTCGATAACATAATCCTACTATTCATAATACGCAAATCAGCCACTGTATCTCGGACTTAACACTCAATAATCATTTGTTTGTTTGCCTCCACGTTTGGAATTTTTCTGATAAATTAGAAGGGATGAATTTCGGAAACCTTTTCTATTATAATAAGATATATAAAAATTGGATCACTCTGTAAAAATGAAGGCGTGGTTATACTTTTGAATCAGTGAGTGAATCCTCAATCATCCCATCTTACATACCTTTTAGGTAAGAATTCCTTAGACACATTACAAACATGTTTATATTTCATAGTGTTATAGTGATAGAATAAGTACATAAGGAATGCAAACGAAAAAAGATAATAATAGCACTTAAACACTCCTTCGATTGGATTATAGTGCTGTACAATATACTAATATTAAACTTTTTTTCTCGATTTCATTGCTTAGTTATATGTCGCAGTATAATCGTCAAATTCGTGGACTAACAAGAAACATACATACTTACATATACTCACGGCTATAAATCCCTTAAAGGGGTAGCCAGAGCTTTGGAATGATAAATTCCTCAGCCACTTTTGGAAGTTGCGTGGGGAGAAGATGGTAAAACAAAGGTTAGGTCTCCAACCGTATCGCCCAAAAATCCCTTAAAAAGCCCCAATACCGTTAGTCGCCTCTTACGTACACCCACCGGAAGAAATGGGGTAGTGTTATTCTAAGCCGACACTACACGTTAAATCGGAGAGTTAAAACCAGAAACTTGACGGAAATCTGTCAAACAGCATGCGAATTGACATCTTTCCTGATAGTTATTAGTAAACATGTAAAATGACGGACTCACTTCAGGAAATTTATTTAGCGCAATTCATTTATGTCAATTTAGGAACCTTACTAGTTTCCTAATTCCTTCTAGATAGTAAATCTGTCTTTTAAAGCCTGATTAATAATTAAGGTAGGGCCTTGGTTGTAACTTGTGTATACCTAAGATCTCATTTCTTTATTCCATAAGTCTGACTGCTACAGTGTTTTTAAATGTCGGTAATTACATTCCATATTGACTATTTTTTTACATAGTTGTTAATTCATTTCTTTAAGTGTATGTATCGGTCTAAATCGAAAGTGAAATTATCTTCATCAAAAGTTGTTCTATAATCGATTTAACATACAAATGACTGTAAAAACTGCATAGAATTTAATAAAATACAAATGTTTAGACCAACATATTTTAATTCCACACATAACAATTTGGTTATTAACCCGCTGGCTGGAGGTGGGTAAGAAAACGGATCCCACCGTATAAAACGGATATATAAATACAGATTAATTATCACCATCATTCATTCATAAGTCACCAAGGCATCTGATCACACATATTGATTGTTGATAGCGCAGATTAAACTAAATGCATTCCATTTTTGCATTTATTAAAAAAAGCTGTGAATATTTTATCAGCAAACTACAATGGCCAGTATAATACAATCCAGCGGGAGATTAAAACTGAAAAGCTTTGCCAGTCCCCGCTCCATTAGTATGGTAAATGGATGTGACACCTTTAGCCCCTCTTTCATACAGTTCTGCGCTGGAAATCTCTTTGAGATAAGCAGACTTTTTTAATGAACACTGCTTTGTGAAACTTGATTAAAACAATGGAACTCTGTTTTTATATGAGACTTCTTCACTCGCGCAACTTCGGCTGCGTGGTATTACACATTCATACATATACTCACGGCTATAAATCCCAGGAAGGGGTAGCCAGAGCTAAAGAATTAGAAATTCTAAAGCCACTTTTGGAAATTTGAGTGGGGAAAAGATAGTAAAAATAAAGGTTGTTTGTGATGGGTCTCCACCGCATCGCCCAAAAATCCCTTAATAGCCCCATACCGTTAGTCGCCTCTTACGTACACCCACCAGAAGAAATGGGGTAGTGCTATTTTAAACCGACAATACACGGCATTGGTATTACACCTACTTAGTTTTTTAACAGAAGTAAAATAAGGTACCGTAGTAGCATTTCTTTGTCATGTTATGTAATTGAGTGAGAAATTGTGTGAATCGTGAAAGATGATATTATCAAAATATAGAAAAAGGAATGTTATGATGTTTTAGGCACATAAAGAGGATAGACGAAATTAAATTGGTGTAATATAAGGTGTATATAGACACAATGTGGTTGGTAATAACAGTAGAAGCTGACGACGGAGGATATAATTACATAAAATAGATAATTTGATCAGAAAAGCAGGCATCTGAAGTAAGAAGAATATAAGGAAAAGATTTATGGATCTCATCTATCTATCTCAAGCTAGAAGGTATCCCAGGATTACTATTACGACCGATGAGAACTAATTACGTAAGTATATGTATGTAAACTAAATATTGTGTATGTTTGTAAAAATTTGATGATATATATGTATATTTATTCTCCAGGAATAAAAGTCACCTATATATAAACTTCTGTAACCTACTAATCTATCTATTTTGATCAAAACTCTGCATTTCAGACGTATTTGTAAAAAACATAACTAAATTCACAAAAATACATTCTATTTCACATTTTTAGAGATAACATAACACAAACGTTCACGCCGTTTATCCCCGAAGGGGTAGGCAGAGGTACCAATACTTCTAAACATTTATTTCCTTTGTTTCTTTTACACTTTTAAGTAATGTTTTTTAAAAACAAAGGATAGAATAATTTCGCGCTGGCAGCCATTGACACGGTAGCCCAATTGGCAGAGCGATGGGGGCGTATACCCGAGGTCGCGGGTTCGATTCCCGCCTGTGTCGAAATTTGACTTTCCTTTATTTATTCTTTATTTATTAGTAATAATCCCCACATGAGGTTTTCATGAGCAAAACCATTCAAATTAGTTACTCATGGCCATAAATCCCAAAAAGGGGTAGCCAGAGTGTTTAGAGCTAGAAACTCTTCAGCCACATTACGAAATAGATAGGGGACAAGATGGTAGAAATAAAGTATCATTGGTCTCCAACCGCATCGCCCAAAAAGAACTTTTAAATGCCCCACACCCATACGCCCGATTTCTGCATTCAGTATTCCAGCTGAGAACAACTTAGTATCGTTCTACAAAAGCGATACTTAAGTTGTTCTCAGCTTGAATACTCAATTCAGAAATTAGGCGTTAGTCACCTCTTACGACAACCGTGGGTAGAAAGGGGTAGTAACCTTCTAAGCCGGCATTACACGGCATTTACAAATACTATAAATATGAAAACAAAGATAAGCTTATATTTTAGTACCTGCCTAAAAAAATGCTCCTCCTCCTTTTTATTGCTTCTCTCGATATTTATTCTTCTCACCAATTTTCATGAGTGTTCCAACTCTTAATCCGCCCTTTCGGCTGCAATAAACTCAATACTTCAGTGGTAAGACAACCGTTGCTAATGGAGAGAGAGAAGCTAAGGTTCGAATACTGCGAAAACTTAAGTTATTTGTGTTATTCTTTTATTAAGATTGTTAACGGTGTGGGAAAGCATCCTAAGGATATCGACATAGCTGAGTTATAATGAGTTATGTAAGAGTTTATTCGTACAAAGTGGCGATAGCCCGCCCCTGTCATATTAGTGAACGGATCTAAAAAGATTGCTGCTAAAAAGCTTCTGATGCTAAAAAGGGCTTTTTTCGACTAAAATCGGAGGTCATTAAATCAATTCGTATTTACATTTTTTAATTAATGGTTTATTCTTTCATTTCATCCTTTTTGCTTAAATGATATACTTATTATACTTATTGGCAAATCTGCAGGCAAAACATTTTTTAACAATGCTAACAGAATAAATGAATGTGATCATATCTTAATTTGTTGTAAAACGTAGGTAACTCGATAAGTGTGTTGATATGCTCCTAATTTGAATCACTTCGGTATTGCTTATTTATTCAAAAACAACACCATCGCACATTTTTCTTCATTAAAAACACAGCGGATATTTTTTGACTAGTATGCAGGAAAATCAGAAGTTCTATTAACTTAGAGAGGAACACAACTGTAGCATGGCAGAAAGTTTTCCAGCTATGCGTGATAAGAGACCCAGGGCTGGCCTTCATGGAATTATGCTGCATGACGGAAATGCCTTTTCATTTGATATACCTTAAAAAAACCCTACCTCGTCCACCCTATAACCCTGAGTTAGCTCCTTGTGATTTCTTTTTGCTCCCGACATTAAAAGGAAATCTTCTTCCGAGTCCTAAGTCCTCTCATAGATGCTGCGGTACGTATAATTCTTGTGGATTACCTTAAAAAATGTGTTTTAGACAAGACATCACGATAAACATCCAGATTTATTGAGAAATAAAGTCTTGTTTCAAAGAAGTTCGCGTGTCTACATTTATGTATAATCCATGGCAGAAACCTATTGGAATGTAAAGAGTTTCTTTGTTGCTTCTTCTCTTTACGAACACCTTCCGAAGCAACGGATTAATAATAAATTAAAAATTTTGACGTTAAAAAAAATTAGTAATTAACTTTATCTTGAAAAATAAACTGTTTGACTTTTTGACTTTTTTGACTTTTTGGAGCGGCTTTGGATTGTTACATTATCATCATCGCCCATATTCACCGTGAGGGCAACGTGTCTATCATCTTTCCCCGAAACAAAAAATCTGGGGTGAAAATTATTTTCTACAAATGAAAAAGTCATAGTGACTCCTGATGCTTAATTTAAAGGGTCAAACGAAGATTTTTCTCAATTGTATCGATACATTACTAAGTCTATGGAATGAGTGTTTTGACCTCGGTTATGTAGGTTTAAAATAAAACACATAATCCAAAATAAAGTTATACGGGTTCAATTAAAAGATTATTTTGGAAGAGGTTAGATAACAAACATTATGATTAAAAATTAAATAAAACGTAGAGCACTATTTCTATTTTACCCAATTTCACTGAAAATTGGCAACAGCAGAAAGTTGTGTAATGCATATCGGTATATACGTCGCAGGGATATAGTAAAAATAGGGACTTAATCAAATCAATGAGTGATATGATCGAATCCTGGCAAAAAATAAAATCGTGACAAGGATGTAACATATCCCTAAACAAATCTAGAGATTTGGCCAAACCTCTTTTAAAATCTAGTGAATTGATCAAATCCCCTTAAGATTTCAGTGAAATCTCAAATTTACATGTTATTCTTATTTTTTACCGCGCCCTATTATTCACCACGCGGTTGATGTACCCAAAGTGGACCGAGGTCTGTTAGATGCAATCAATATTACAGGAAACGTACTAGATAAGAAACACGATTGATTTCAAATCGGCGATACTTTAACTGGCATCGTAAAACACTGGCTTTCTCGGGACTTTTTTGCATTTTTCTACAACTACATTTACCGATTTAGTTACACCTAATAAGGTGGTCATGTGCAAGTTGGCAGACTAACGACTACTACCGTGATAATAGCTGGGACCGACGCGACGGTTTAACGCGCCCTCCGAAGCACGGAATAAATTTTTAGATTATCGTGATTCCTTCCTTCCTAGTGATCCTTACAAGCTGAGTTAAATCTAAAAAAAATATTGTTAGAAACCTCGGGAATTGAACCTGAGATCTCCGTAATTGAAGCCAAGCTCTTAAACGCGAGATGACGGATGCAGTCCAACATGTTTCCAATAAATAAATATTATTTACATTTTCGCGGCTTATTTTGCGCCTTTTTGTTTTAAATTTTCTTTTTATTTTCTATTCGCAAGATTCAGTAGGTAAACAATACGATTATTAGTGATTTTTGATAGCAAAGCTTTAACTGAAATACTTGTTTTGCTTATTAAATATTTGAATTAACTCAAATACTTTATTTTTGTCATTTCACTAAACCAGTAGTGTCGCGATTTGTCATTATTTTATCATTTGCCGGGATTTGATCAAATCCCTAAGTGATTTGATCATATCCCGGCAAATGAAGCATGTAATTAGTTGATTTGTCCAGACCAGTTAATGACTTTTACACGTCACAGTTGCCAGGTAGCCAGTGGCAAAAAATATAGCCACGCAATGCACTCTTAATTTGGCTACGTGTAGAGAGTCACTGTGAAAAAAAAAACAAATTGCCGAGTCTAAGCATCTTCTTTAGTATCGATGTTTTATTATAAATATATTAAGAAAAACAACTCAGCTCTAGCGTGGCTCAGCTCCTGCTGCGATGGGTGATCTTAGCTGGACCAGTTTGTGTCCAGCAGGTGCCTGCGACAGCAAGGATTGTTACACGTGACAGACAAGTGGGGCTGCTACTCCGAAAAGCCCATTGATGAGGTCAGCTCGGTCATTATACATATGTGTAATATGTATAATTACACATATTTTTAATTGTGTTCATCTCTTATCTTCTATACATATTAAGGCCGTGTAGTGCCGGCTTAGAATGTCACTACCCCTTTCTACCCATGGGTGTCGTATGGGGCATTTAAGTGGTTTTTGGGCGGTTGAAGACATCAGCGATACTTTACTTCTTCCATCTTGTCACCTATCAACTTCCAAATGTGACTGAATAGTTTCTAGCTCTAAAGCTCTGACTACCCCTTTTTGGGATTTATGGCCGTGAGTATATGTATGTATGTACATATTACAAAGAGTAAAAATCGTTGTATGTTTTTTATCTGTAATACAGGCTTCAACGCCTTATAAGCGATTTAAAAAGTTCTTTCACCAATAGTCAGCCAAAGCCTTCTGTAGTAACATAGTGCATATAACATCATCCATGTGACATCACTACGTAGTATAAAACAAAGTCGCTTTCTCTGTTCCTATGTATGCTTAAATATTTGAAAAGGATTCCGATGCATTTTTTTATAGATAGAGTGATTGAAAAAGGGCACGAGATTTATAAGGATAATGTACTGAGTATTGTACACATTAAAAAGGTCTACAGAAAAACGCGATGGTATTATCTCTTATGGATCCCATAATTATTTTTTTTATGACGAATAATGGCGATTCGAAGCAATTTTAACCAAAACAGCATTAATCCTTATCCAATTCAATAACTTTAATACATTGTTGATTTAAAATAGATCTATATTGCCTTTAAATTAAATAAAAATATTCGAATCTATTTCAGTTTTAATCATTGTGGGACGTAGCATTTGCGGGCGGCGGCAGCGTGCTTATAAATATTGGAGCCTATTTCTCAACTCTAGACATAATTTTCGCATGAAAATTGATTTGTATAAACTATGTACATTGGAGGCACAAAATTCTTCCCGAAAGAGGTATAGAAGGGATTATAAATTTTAAATGATTGAATGTTCTGTACTCAATCACGTCTGAACTACAGAAAAGGTGGTGATTATCTCACGCAGACGAAGTTGCACAGGTCAAATATTCATAAATATTAGGAAGAGTCAGTAGTGATTGTTTTAAATTACCTGTGAAAAAATGGTTAGAAGAAGGATGATTGCTAGCCTATAATTGTACTTATAGCAATAAGAGCTATTTAAAATTTTAGATCACGATATTCCCTGAGGGAATATATTTATACTGCCATGTCAATATATTTATGAAAGTAAGTATTACATTGCTGATAAAATGGCTGGGCGTCATCAGGGCTCTATGCAAAATGTTTCCAGGCTAACACCAAAATTGTAATGGGCATCTGTGTTGATTAGTTTCTTAAGAGGCCAGTACACAATGGCCCATGATGGACCACTGCTCGCCATCGCCACTGTGTACAGGGGGCAATGGTGCATGATGGCGGACAATTGCCGATCGTGGCGCGCAATGGTGAAGTTGTCGGTTTTTCGGGCACACTTCAAAGGAATCATGGCGTAGCGTGGCCGGTGGTGTTTCCACAATGCGCCATTGTTTACTTCTTCACCGGCCGCTCATAGATACTTATACTTTTTTGAAATACTTTATTGCAAAATGTATTTATAATCACTATATTATGTAAAAATAACATAAATAGCGCCAAAACAAAAATAAACTACATTCACAATAATAAATAAATAGCTGCAGCCATAATTACTTCGACGTTCATCGCAAGTGGATTGCCAGGCAGTAATGAGCAATGGGCCATTGTGTGAACACCAAGTGATCGTGGCCTACAATTGTGCATTGCGGAGCGTGGCCCATCACTGGCCATTGTGTACTGGCCACTTTACGGGTTTTTTACCTTCACCTTCCAAATTTGAAGTAGAAGTATATTTTAAATTAATATTAAGTTACCATTTGACATTCAAAAAACAAAGATTTATCTTTTTATTTTGGAATAAATAATTATTACATTTTTTTATTTCTTTTACTTTAACATAGCAATAAATTGATGTGATTTGATTTGACTGTTGATGAATTTTGCTAAGTCATTGTACTCATGTGATAGACCTACCGCCGTTTTGTACAAATACATCACATAACCAAGAACAAATTACCCATGTTGGTTTCCTCATCAGTATAAATTACGATACGTTAAATTAAGTACACATATTTCTTTAGGTAAAACAGTTTGGTGTAGGCCTGACTCGGCATTTGAACCTACACCTGTTTGCATGATAGGTGGTTTCTGTCCCCTCTGAACTATAAAATTTTGCATATAATATACAATAAATTATCAAAATTCATACATTCATTCGCGCGCGCGCTCCGGACAGATGCGCACGTCATACGTGATGCGGTATAAACCTACTCGCGACAGCTTGTGAAGTCAATATGACGACTCAATTAGTGAAATGTTCTAGTTGTAACATAGTGATTAACGAACTGCTTGCATTTATCCAAAATAAATGTGATATAATGGATGAAGAAAGTCTTGTGCGGCTGTGTTTGGATACATTCTCTGAAGTGGATATAGATACGGCCAAATCGCTTTTCTTTGAATCGGTCTCGAAAAAGAAGAAAATAAGAAAGAGACAAGGCAAAAAACAAAGAAATATTGATGACATTATTTGTCTTATGAAAGAAATGGAGCCGGAAGAAATGCCTGTGTTTGTGGCGAAAGATCTACAAAAATTGCCGCCGGTAACATTCGATCATATAGATGTTACGAGGCTTCTGAAAGATATTGTTTTAATTCAAACAGAGTTGCGATCTATTCAAGAACAATACCAATCAAAACTAGGCAACTTTGTAACGGTTGAACAGCTAAACCAGCTCAAAGAGGAATTAAGTAAACAATCATCGAATCATTCGCATCAGCCTATTATGACAATAAATGATAAAAGAGGTGCATTCTGTTTAAATGATACCTTTGAATACAGTGGCCCGATGGGATTAGTTTTGTCGGAGTCAGAAATGAAAGAACCACAATGTGAGGGTAGTTGTAAAGCGTCGTCAACGTTAGATAACGGCCATCAACGGTCATCGCGATCCTACTCCGACGTAATTAGTGAACGAGCGAGCGTGACGTCAGCCGCTGCCCCCGCCACCGCCGCCGCCGACTCGAAGCAAGCATCACCTGTATCGGCGAATGAGTCACCGCTGCGTGGAATTACGCGGGTTGACAACAATACACCGTCCGGCGAAACACCTTTGCACCCTGATTGTCAACAACTCAAAACGATAACTTTAACGAATAAAACCGAGGTATGGACTACGGTCACTCGCAAGAAGAAAAATAAATTCTTGAGTACTAAGGGAACGGCAGTGACAAGCGGAAAATTTAGGGCGGCTATTACAAATATCCCACTGTTTGTTAATCGCGTTGATAAAGGAACCTCAGAGCAGGATATAAGAGATTACATTGAACAAAGCACAGGTGTACTCGTTGATGTGAAACAAATAAATATGAAAAACGAGAAAAGACATTATAATGCATTTAAAATTTACGTGCCACAAAACAAAATTGATTTATTTTTAAATGACTCGTTATGGCCTGCAGGAATATCTTTCCGCCGTTTTATATATATAAATAGGCAAGATACCAAGCCGCTAAATAGAAACGACGTTAAAACGAATACTAATAATGGATAATTGTCTCAAAGAAACTAAACTTATCAGTTTTAACTGCCGATCGGTCACCCGGTCAGTTGATTACGTAAGACAATTATGTCGATCAGCTGATTTTATATGCCTACAAGAGACTTGGCTATTGCCACATGACCTGGCCTACTTAGGCACAATTGACTCGGAGTTTGCCTACACGGGGAAGTCTGCGGTGGATACGTCGCTAGGTATTTTACGCGGCCGACCATACGGTGGTGTAGCTATACTGTGGCGTAAACATGTGTTTAAAAAAGTCTCTATTATTGTTTGCAAGAGTGTGCGGCTGGCTGCGGTAAAAGTGGAGCTAACGGATAGATGTTTCATTGTGTTTTCGGTCTATATGCCAACAGACGTAAGTGATAATCTTGTGGAGTTTGTTGAGTGCTTAAGGGCCAGTTTTTTGATCCGTAGTTAAAAATATAACCATTTGTTACATTGACGTGACATTGACTATAGTTAAATGTCTAACCAGTAGTCAAATCGTAAATCCATTTTGGTTCGATATTTGACATTAGTTACTCTAACCACGGGTCAAAAAATGCATTTGGCTGATATTTAACTAATAGTTACGATTTTTAACAAATGGTTGAGTTAACCACGGATCAAAAAACTGGCCCTAAGTGAAATTAAAGCTATCATTGAGGATGCTAGTGTGGACACAGTGTTCATGCTTGGAGACTACAACGCGGACATTGGTAAGCGATTTGGACTTGAAATGTTACAATTTTGTGATGAACAATTGTGGAAATGTGCGGACTTTGAGATTCTAGGCAGAAAGTCGGACTCGTATACTTATATTAGTGATGCTCACGACAGTAGGAGCTGGTTAGATCACTGCCTAGTTACCGAGGCAGCTTGGCGGACTATTGTAGGTGTTAAAATAAACTACGACATGTCATGGTCGGATCATTTTGCATTAGAGATAAGATGTAATTTAGATGTTATAAGACCGAAAATTATTAACAGAGATACAGAAATTAATAAGGTAGTATGGGGTAACAGGGATAAAGAACAAATTGAGTTATATACTGATTATTGCTTTAAACGGTTGAAACATTTAGACTTTCCTGAAGAATTTAGAACTTGTTGTGATACTATGTGTAATAATTTAAACCATAGGATAGTATTAGATAATATGTATGAGTCTTTAATTAATATCCTTACCGAAGCGGCAGTGTATAGTCATGATAATACTGTAAAGCATGTGCGCAAGAGAAATTTTGTGTTAGGCTGGAACAAACATGTCAGTGCGTCCCACGGGGAAGCTCGGCGCAGTTTTCTAGAATGGGTCTCTCACGGTAAACCTACCTCAGGGCCGGCTTATGATAGAATGCGTGAAACTCGTAAAATTTTTAAATCGAAACTTAAGTGGTGCCAAAATAACGCTGAGCAAATCAGAATGGATATAATAGCGTCGCACCACTCGGGAAAAAAGTTTTCAGCTTTTTGGAGGGCAGCTAAAAAAGTAAATCCTGCGTCTAGCTTACCCGCGAATATAGAAGGGGTGGGGGAACCGTCACAGATAGCGGAATTGTTCAAAGCTCATTTCAAAGTCGTTCCCCATTCTGTCGCGTTTGCGAGTTCTTCTACCGATCTAGTAGTCGATCCAACGGTGCCCCTAAGCCGGTTCTCGGCTAAGGAGGTAGCCCAGGTCATTAGCGGCATGACTCAGGGTAAGTCACCGGGGCATGACATGCTTAGTGTCGAGCACCTTAAATATGGTAGTGTGCATTTAGCTAGGGTACTGGCCCTGTTGTTCACGGCAGGACTGAGACACTCGTACTTGCCTGAGCCGTTGATGCGTACTGTTGTTGTCCCGGTTGTGAAGAACAGGACGGGTGATGTAGCGAGCATTAGCAACTATCGGCCTATCTCCCTTGCTACAATTGTTGGTAGGGTGCTGGATTGTCTGCTTGACCAACGGCTTAGAAAGCATACGAAGCTGCATGACGCTCAGTTCGGGTTTAGACCCGGTCTATCGACCGAGTCGGCCATAGCGTGTCTCAAGCATACCGTCCAGCATTACACTGACAGGCGGACGCCTGTCTTCGCCTGCTTCCTCGACCTTTCCAAAGCTTTCGACCTTGTGTCATATGAGAGGTTGTGGGATAAGCTGAGACACGAGACCACCCTCCCAGTAGAACTTATACTACTCTTGCAGTTCTGGTATAAAAACCAGACTAATAACGTCAGGTGGGCGGGGTCTCTGTCGTCTTCTTATTCCCTGGATTGTGGCGTTCGACAGGGTGGAGTCACGTCGACTACGCTATTTTCGCTGTATATAAACCGACTGATCGGTGAGCTCAGCAGCACCATGATGGGCTGCTCTGTTGGTGGAACTATGATTAACAACATTAGCTACGCCGATGACATGGTGCTGCTGAGCCCATCGATAAGAGGGCTAAGGGTACTTTTAAAAAAGTGTGAGGGCTATGTTGAGGCACACGGTCTGAAGTATAACCCCACTAAGAGTGAATTGTTAGTTTTTAAGGCAGGCTGTAAAACCTACAACTCGCCAAATGTTGTGCTTGGAGGCTTGGCACTCAAGCGAGTGTCAAAGGTCAAATATTTAGGACACTGGGTCACTGAAGGCCTGAAAGATGATGAGGATGTGGAAAGGGAGCGGAGGGCGCTGGCAGTCCGGTGTAATATGTTGGTTCGCAGGTTTGCTAGGTGTACAAAAGACGTTAAGGTGACACTTTTTAAATCATACTGTCAGTCACTGTACACTTGCAGCCTGTGGGCCGGCTGCACACAGGGGGCTCTCAGCGCCCTTCGCGTCCAGTATAATAACGGCTTCAGGATGCTGTTGGGGCTGCCGCGCTACTGCAGCGCCTCCGGTATGTTTGCCGAAGCGCGCACGGACGGCTTCGCCACCATCCTGCGCAAGCGGACGGCATCCCTGTGGCGGCGGGTGCGCGACAGCAACAACAGCCTCCTAAGGACCGTGGCGGACCGAATCCAGGGCACCCTTCAGGAGCACTGGATGAAAATGCACGCCCCAGTTAAACGTCCTCAAAGGAAGTTCTAGTCCGTGTGTCTGTTAGCATTGTACATAATATCAGGTAGCCTGTTTGTTTATAATGTAAATAATTATTGCTTGTTATAAATTTTTTAATTGTGTTGTTTTTTTTTTTTTTAATTGTGTTGTATTTTTTTTTTTTTATTGTCTTTTTTTTTTTTTTGTATCATACATATAGTTTACTAAAAATAGTCTTAAGTCTTCTTACTAACCATTGTATGTTGTATGTTATGTACCTTGTTGTGCGAAATAAAGAATATTATTATTATTATTATTATATAGTTTGAATAAGAAAAAAAATATTAAAATAAGAGCTGATTAGTAATGGGTCTCAAGCCATAACACAAAAAAATGCCTAAGAAAGGAGACAGTGCTATCGTAAGCTGTAACCAAAGCTACACAGCAAACAAAAAATACAGCAAAATTGTTTAATAGAGGTGAGTTTACTCCCCTCGGATTCGAACGCCGGACCATTAGATATAACCGGATTGCTTCACCGCTAGACTACAAAGGCAATTGTCAAACACTTAATTTTTTTGATAAGTGTTACAAGTAACTAAGCAACTAAGGATTGGTTTTTTATCAATTTTGATGAAAATTGGTGAAACCGTAAATTTTTCTTGCCAAAAAGTACCCTATATGTTAATTGGGGTATAATAATAATTATTTAGAATTAGTAAAAATTCGGAGGTAGGAAACGCACACACTACTTAAACGTGTAAAAGAAACAAAGGATAGAAGAATTTCGCGCTGGCAGCCATTGACACGGTAGCTCAATTGGCAGATAAAGATAAGATAAAGATAAAAAATATTTGTTTTCCCTCACCGTTAACAACCATGATAAATTAACCACACATATGTCTTTAGAAAAGACTAATTGGTGTAGGCCCGACCCAGGATTTGAACACTAGTCGTTTGCACGATAACCGAGTGTTCTACCCACTGGGCTATCACGGTTGCTCAAAGAGACCCACATGGCTGAGTTGTACTTAGTCATGTGACAGTGTATTCGTACAAAACGGCGATAGACCTGTCCCCTATCACGTGAGTACACTGTCCATGCAGAACGTGGGTACTCTGAACACCAGGTGACAAAGTCACGTGATGTTCAGAAGTATTAGTACCTCTGCCAACCCCTTCGGGGATATTCGGCGTGAACGTTTATGTTATGTATGTTATGTAAAAAATATTTATTTTAAAATAAAAAGAAATGTTCTCTATTTTTTTAACGTCACAAACTTACGTATAAGTTAAATCTTACTCTACTGACTCTACTTCGGATTCGGAAGGTGTATTGTTGCGAGAAGAACCCGTAAGAAACTCAGCAACACACATCTTTTCTTAATCATATTACAATATTGGTGTATGTCTGAAAATATCCTGAATAGAGCCCTGGTGACACCAAGCAGTTTCATCTATCATATAATCATTTAAACTGTAATAAGCTTTTAAATGAAGACTGCGTTTTATAATTACTTTGAATTTCTTTTCTGTTAGATTCAAAATGTCATCAGGTATTTTATTATAAAATTTTACACATAACCCCATAAAAGATGTATTTATTTTTGACAATCTGTACTTTTGAATTAAAATTTTATTATTATCTCTAATACTTCTAGTATGTCTGTCACAGTTTTTGGAAAATGTTTTCAAATTTTTTCTTACATACATGATGTTTTCATAAATATATTGACATGGCAGTGTCATTATATTTATGGTTTAAAACAATTCTCTAAGGGAATCTCGTGAACCTAAATTATAAATTGCTCTTATTGCTCTTTTCTGTAGAATGAATATGGACCCAACATCAGCAGCTCTGCCCCAGAGTAAAATGCCATAAGACATGATGCTATGAAAATAACTATAGGAAACTAAACGAGCCGTCTGTACATCAGTTAAATGTCTTATTTTTCTAACGGCATTGGCAGCACTGCTTAGCCTGCCAGCTAGCGCGCTAATGTGGGGTCCCCGTTGGAGCTTTGACTCCAGATGTATCCTTAAGAAAACTGCGCTATCCGTAAATGGTAATTTTTCATTATTTAATGTAATTATCAACACTTTTAACATTTGGTAATGCAAATTTAATACATTTGGTTTTTTTGGCATTAAGTACAAGATTATTTGAAGCAAACCATGTTTGAATTTGGGAAACTGCATTATTTACATCGTCAGTATTTTCCGAATTATTTTTAACGTCAAAAATTAAAGAAGTATCATCAGCAAATAATACTATTTCAGACCTTTTCTCGACCATGAACGGCAAATCTTGAATATATACTAGAAACAAAAATGGGCCTGATATAGATCCCTGTGGAACACCCATTTTTACATGAGATCCAGATGATTTTATTTTATCGATTTGCACTTTTTGTATTCAATCTGAGAAGTAGGACTTTATTAATTTAAGTGCGTCACCTTCGATGCCATAATGTCCCAATTTTATGAATAAAATATTATGAATATAATATAATAATTTATGAATATAATATAGAGCGATGGGGGCGTATACCCGAGGTCGCGGGGTCAATTCCCGCCTGTGTCGAATTTTTTTTTCCTTTATTTTTTTTTTATTTTTTAGTAATAATCCCCACATGAGGTTTTCATGAACAAAAATATTTAAAATATTTTCTTATGCGTCCATTGTAGTACCCGTTTAAAAATTATACACTACCAGGCCACTCAGAAAGTATTGCGAAAAAAGGTTTTAATGTATGAAACACTGGCCGGTTGTAATGTATACTGAAAATATGAGTCTTTATAAATAAAAAAAGGTACGTTCCAATTTTAAAATTTCCCTCTTTATTTATTACGAGCTATTTTAAATTGTCGTGTCTTACTGAAAAATTAATCTGGGCCGGGAACATTTTCGCGCTATGATTTTTTACGATTTCAAATATCGCTTAAAACCAGACGAATCATACGATAGACTTCAAATGGCGTTTATGGATGAAGGGCCTTCCAAGGCAACCGTGTATCGTTGGTATAAAGAATTCAAGCGTGGTCGATTAACTTTGCGGGGTGAAGAAAGAAGTGGTCGCCCTCTAACGGCTGTCACGGATGAAAACGTGGTGGAAGTGAAAAATTTAATTCATGACAATAGGCGAATAAGATGCTGACAGGTTTTAAAGGCTATATCCTTCCTTTTTTTGTCTTGGTTTGCATGTATATAATAACGGCTTTTATGTAAAGTTGTCTTACTGTTAGGACCTGACAATATGAATATAGCTACTTCGTTGGAAAGAGCAAAGGCTTAAAAGTACAAACTTTAAGAATAGCTCTTTGAGCGACCTCAAGTTCCTCAAGGGTGGTTTTGCAAGCACCTCCCCAAGATAGAATACAATAAGAAAGTATCGTCTAGCACAGTGCTATATAAGTATTTCTGAGGAGAGAGCCGCCGTAAGCTTGTCGAAGATTTCTAAATAAGTAAATCAAATTTTCTAAATCTAGTGCAAAGAGCCTTAATGTGATTTTTAAAATTAAGATTATGATCTAATGTTACTCCAAGATATTTAAACGATGTTGATCATGCATTTAGTTTTTTCAGCATTAAGTGTTAGTACTTTTGATAGCAGCCAATTTGTAACACTATCAAAACCTCTTTAGGCTCTGCCAAAAAGCTCATCCCATTGTTTTGCAGCATAAAGTAGAACTGTGTCATCTGCATAATCAACCATTTTATCAATATTAGGTCTATATTCCAGCAGATCATTAATATAGATATTCAATAGGGTAGGGCCTAACATACTGCCTTGCGTCACTCCAAAAGTGACTGGCAACCGGTTACTTATGTAATGACTTACTTTTACACACTGGGTTCTATCTTCCAGGTAACTTTTGAAAATTTGTAAGCACATATCTCGAATTCCGATTGCTTCCAGTTTAGTCAGGAGTAAAGGAATTGAAACTGTGTCAAATGCTTTAGTCAAATCTATAAAGATAGCCAAGCACTTATTACGCATGTCTAAATTTTTACTGATATAATTAGTGACTTCAAGAACCGCATCGTTGGCCGATTTTCCGCGTCTAAACGAAACTGATTGTTGCTTATAGTATTATTCTTATATAAAAAGTTAGTTAGTCTTGAGTTTAATCATTTTTCAAGTATTTTTGATAAAAATGGCAAGATGGATATTGGTCTGTAGTTTTTGACACAGTTTTTGTCACCGGTTTTGTGAATTGGGGTTATAACTGACATTTTAAGGCAATCTGGGAAAGTGCCATATTTAAGACACGTATTAAAAACGCTTGATAAAATTGGACTTAGTATTTCTTTGCCGTGTAGTGTCGGCTTAGAATAACACTACGACACTACTAACACACGTAATCTTAAGAGGCGACTAAGGGTATCGGGGCTTTTTAAGTGATTTTTGGGCGATGTGGTTGGAGACCCGTCACTAAAAACGTTTATTATTATCATCTTTTCCCCAATCAACTTCCAAAAGTGGCTGAGGAATTTATCATTCCAAAGCTCTGGCTACCCCGTTAAGGGATTTCTAGCCGTAGAATATGTATGTATATGTTAGTATTTCTATAGATTTTTTTAATACTTTATTCGGAATTTTATCGATGCCAACCGAGCATTCATTTTTCCAACCTAAAATCAATGAAGATATTTCACTGCCATCCGTGTCGAGCATAACTAACGAGTTGCAGTTTCTTTTTAAGCTGTGCGACCGGTTGTTAGAGTTGTTCTTTGACAAAATATTATCACCAAGTTCTTTACCTACTGTGGCAAAGTAATTATTAACGCTGTTTAAGCTTTCAGAGGGATAGCTATTAATTTGTAACAGTTCTTGGTTTTGGCTTTTGTTAGAAGTAGTATGGGATATGGTTTTTATCGCTTGCCGAAGCTGTCTACTATTTTTACCTGCCTATTGCAGTTTGTTTTGATCATATGCTTATTTCAAATTTCTAAGTAAAGTGTTACAGTGATTGCGATATCTTTAGTCAGTTAATTTTAGTGTTTCATTATTGGGATCCCTTTTTATCCTCTGATGAATCTTGTCACGGTGGGATATAATCCAGCCGTAATCCAAGGTATGATAATTTTACTACGTCTAGATAGGGATTTTAATTCTATATTATTATTAATTATATTTGTCAAAGTAGATGATAAAACTGACATGGCCACTTTAAGTCGTCTTCCTTTAGTATTTCATTAAAATCCGTATTAGCGATTTCATTCTTTATGTGAACATAATCTAGTTTAGTGATATTTGTTATACAGTAGACCGGTTTATTATGAATAGATAGACAGAAAACGATGGTATCATGTACGGTGACCGTCGTCGATTCAACAAGATAGGTTGTGGAGGGATTTTTTGTTCTAAATATAAGATAATCTAGGCAAGTGCTACTGTCTTGTCTGGTCACAAAAGTGTGAGCTGGTAATTTTCAGGTTGTCTATGGTTAGTTTTAAAAATAAAATCGAAGAAAAATATCTAGGTTTATTGGGAAGAAAATTCTTGTTTCATTAAGTGTTTTTTCCTTGGGGCAGTGTAGACTGAAAAATAGAACGACAAAATGCTTCTAAAAAAGGGTTAGTACTGCCTTTGTGCTTCTCTAGGTTCGTCATCCGTCGTCACATAAAATTATGTTGAATGAAATTTGTGTGGTTTTTGAACTCTTTCAGTCCATTTTCTTTAAATGGATCTTGTGTGTAATTCTAATTTTAATCGGCACAAATGGATCAGAAAAAAGGTTAGCAAATAAGAAAGTGTAAGATACACTACCTTAAATTATACTGGAGAGAAATGGCTGTTTAGAGTCGGCTTAAAATAACACTTACTCTTTTCTATGGGAAGTATTTTTCTAGCTATAAATGCAATAAGCACTTTCAGTATGAATGCGCTGCCAACGCCCATATTTTATGCATATCTTAGATACATGTAAAACAATACGGAGGTGTGTGAAGAAACGATACAAATTCACATCTATATAATAAAAATGGATCGCTAAATGTGTTTCTAAGCGCAAATCTAGAAAACAGCTAGGCTGGTTCGACTGATTTTGTAATTATTTTGTAATTTTTGTAATTATTGAACTGAATTTGTGTAATTTATAAACTAGAGTAATTTTATAGTAATTAATTAATTTGAATTGTCTTGTTACTAACATAGGTTAAGGAGTACTAACAATAATGGACTTGTATTGTCTGAATAAATCAAATTTTATTATTATTATATCTATTTATTTATTTAATTTATTTACGGCGATAGGCCTGCCCCCTGTCACGTGAGTACACTGTCCATGCAAAACATGGGTACTCTGAACACCAGGTGACAAAGTCACGTGATGTTCAGAAGTATTAGTACCTCTGCCAACCCCTTCGGGGATATTCGGCGTGAACGTTTATGTTATGTTATGTTAATTAATACGTACACAAACAGCATTCTTACAAACATTACCTTTTTACAATAATTTTGATTCGGCTCTGTTACAATGCCAAAATAAGTGCACTAAATAAAGTATAATTAAACTAAAATTAAAATAACAATAATATGATGCAATAAAATTAGCAATAAAGTAAAAATAAGTAAAATGGAACAAAAAACAATTATAAACAAAATAATATATAATATGGTTGCATTATATTTATTAATTTGTAGATTTAATCATTTTATCATAATAAACATAAACATAAACGTTCACGCCGAATATTTCCGAAGGGGTTGGCAGAGGTACTAATACTTCTGAAAATCATATGACTTTGTCACCTGGTGTTCAGAGTACCCACGTTTTGCATGGACAGAGTACTCACGTGACAGGGGGCAGGCCTATCGCCGTTTATACTGATATACTACTATAACGAATATACTGTCACATGGCTAAGTGCTACTCAGCCATGTGGGTTTCCTCACGATGTTTTCCCTCACCGTTAACAACCATGATAAATTAACCACACATATGTCTTTAGAAAAGACAAATTGGTGTAGGCCCGACCCGCGATTTGAACACTAGTCGCTTGCACTTTAACCGGTGTTCTACCCATTGAGCTATCGCGTTGTCCATATCCTTCAAGTGAATGTCAATAAGTTTTTGATAGTGCGAAATCTGTCGGGTCAGCTAGCTAGTATGTATATAAAAGGAAAAACTGACTGGCTGACTTATAATCAACGCACTGCTGAAACTACTGTACCTTGAAACTTGATATTTCGTTTAAGGGTTTCCTTTATTATATGAATGAGCAATAAGAATGATGTTTGTTTGTAGCTTTTTTGTATGTGTAGGATTTTGATTTCATTTTTTAACGATATGCGTAAGTAAAAGAACATATTTTTTCCATAAAGGACTAAAATAGAGGAGTCATTTTTTTATTAACATTTTCTTCTTTCTGTACATAGAAACTTGATAAAAGGTAGGTTTCTTTTAAGATATTAGTGAGCATTACGAGGGATTTTAAATAATTTAATCCCTAAGGGCGTAAGTTGGGGTTTGACGTTTATATATTACTAGCTTTCCGCCCACGGCTTCACCCGTGTGGAATTCGGTTATATTGCTAAAACTTCTCATTCCCACGATTTCCCTCGGAAATATCATTTTTTCCGTAATGAAAAGTATCCTTTTATTTAATTCGGACTTCTAACTATACTTCTGCAAAATTTCAAAGCAATCGGTTAAGTAGTTACGGCGTGAAAGCGGAACAAATAAACAAACAAACAAACTCACTTTCCCATTTATTATATAAGTAAGGATTTTTCTCAATTTTGGACTTAGCTGTATAACAATCGTTGTGAATATGCGATTACAATTCAATATATATATGCATGAGGGAAGTACAAAATTCTTCGCTTAAGGGTTAAAAATGTTATTTGGAAGTTTAGATGTTTGTTAATTAACCACGACTGAACTACAGAAAGTTCTTTCTTGGAATTCGGTAGGTTATAACAATTTCATTTCATTAAACACTCATGCCATTTTTTTATTCATCTATCTAGAATTTACATACATACATACATATACTCACGGCTATAAATCCCTAAAAGGGGTAGCCAGAGCTGAGAAATTAGAAATTTCTCAGCCACTTTTGGAAGTTGAGTGGGGAAAAGATGGTAGAATAAAGGTTGTTGGTGATGGGTCTCCAACCGCATCGCCCGAAAATCCCTTAAAAAGCCCCAATACCGTTAGTCCCCTCTTACGTACACCCACCGCAAGAAATGGGGTAGTGCTATTCTAAGCCGACACTACACAGCTAGAATTTATAAAGGGGAAAGTAAATATTTGCGTAATTGCTTATCTGTAATTAACAGGCCCGACGGCAAATAATTTAAAAAGTACATACCACCAATAATTAGCAAAAACCTTCAGGTTCAGAAGAAACAAAGTGCATATAACATGACTGCTATGACATCATAATTTTTAATATCAGTGAGAGTAAGCAGTGATTGCATTACACTACCCGTGTAAAGCTGGGGTGGATTACTAGTAGATGTTAATTTTGCTATAAACAATTTTAATATAATTTACCAGTAAGAAAAATGTATACCTGATATACTTATTCTTTATTTATTTGCAATTTATTTTAATTATTCTGATCATTAATACTTATTAGGGAAACCTAAAATGAAAGGTTTATTTGCATTTTTCATTTATTACTTCTAATTGCTCATCTTTTAGTTATTTACAATCGTTACACCTGCTGGCTATGGTAGATATCAAATTTTATTACCATATTTCATAAAAATACCGTGTCAAAGTGGTGTTATCTTATTTTTTTTTTATAACATAACATAACATAACATAAACGTTCACGCCGAATATCCCCGAAGGGGTTGGCAGAGGTACTAATACTTCTGAACATCACGTGACTTTGTCACCTGGTGTTCAGAGTACCCACGTTTTGCATGGACAGTGTACTCACGTGATAGGGGGCAGGCCTATCGCCGTTTTGTACGAATACACTGTCACATGACTAAGTACAACTCAGCCATGTGGGTTTCCTCACGATGTTTTCCCTCACCAATAACAACCATGATAAATTAACCACACATATGTCTTTAGAAAAGACAAATTGGTGTAGGCCCGACCCAGGATTTGAACACTAGTCGTTTGCACGATAACCGAGTGTTCTACCCACTGGGCTATCCGGTTGTTATAAATGTTTATTAAATATTGTTATAGATTGTATTTGCTAATAATATTTATTTTATAAAATATATTTATTATGAAATAAATTGTATACAAAGATAAAATAAATTAGGATTAATAAGTATCCAATTTTAACGAAATAAAAACTAAGTAAGTATGATATAATTGTTAGATGTAATATACTTAAAAAAGAAACAAAGATGAAAAATCCCAAGAAGAAGTAGCCAGAGCTTCGGAATAAAAAAAATCCTTACCCACTTTTAAAATACACACACACACACACACATACTCACGGCTATAAATCCCTAGATGGGGTAGCCAGAGCTAGGGAATTAGAAATTCCACAGCAACTTTTGGAAAGTTGAGTGGGGAAAACATGTTGAGATAAAGGTTTTTGGTGATGGGTCTCCAACCGCATCGCCCAAAAATCCCTTAAAAGCCCCAATACCGTTAGTCGCCTCTTACGTACACCCACCGGAAGAAATGGGGTAGTGCTATTCTAAGCCGACACTACACAGCACAATAAAATAATAGTTAGATAAGATTTTAAGGTTGTTCGTGATGGGTCTCTAACCACATCGCCCAATAATTCCCTACCCTAAATTGCCTCTTATACGACCGATAGGAATAAATAGGGAAAATGCTATTCTAAGCCGATACTACACAGCAGATATAATTAATCAACCTTATTAACTAAGGTCTCAAACTTTGCCGTGTAGTGTCGGCTTAGAATATCACTACCCCATTTCTACCCGAGGGTGATCGTAAGAGGCGACTAAGGGTATAGGGGCTTATTAAGTGATTTTTGGGCGATGTAGTTGGAGACCCGTCACCAAAAACGTTTATTATTACCATCTTTTCCCCAATCAACTTCCAAAAGTGGCTGAGGAATTTCTCATTCCAAAGCTCTGGCTACCCCGTTAAGGGATTTATAGCCGTAAGTATATGTATGTATGTCTCAAACTAATGTGAGTATACCCAAGTAATTTTGAGTCTGTCTCAAAAAAATCACACCTCCCACGGGTAGAAAAGGGGTAGTGTTATTCTAAGCCGAAACTACACGGCAATGAAAAAAGGTTATAATTGTTAAAAACATTAAGGTGGGAGTACTCCATAAATGCTTATAATTTATACGTTAAAGTTGAAAAGAAGCTCTGCATGGAATCTTTTGAATGTCTTATTATTTTATATTATGGATTTAACTTAACCTATTTGATTGAGCATACTTAGAGCCTAAAAAAAGCCTTATAAGAAAACATAGATTATAGTTAAGCATAACTTACTTAATATATACTATTTATACTCTTCCGACACTTTACCCCCTTTTGAACAATTTTTCGTTTTCTCTAAGAGGTTATAAAATTATTTAGGGATAGCAAATCCTTAATTTTTCGTAAATGGTCTTTAAATGAATATTCACATATAAAACTTAAAGCAAAATTCGAATGTTATCCCAATTTTCTAAGATAAATAATTTAGACAACTTCATTTATTGCCGGTCGGTCGGTCGGTCTTTTTTGAAACGATATTCCCTGCTTGTTCTTTTCATTACATCGTAGAACTAATGATTAATTTCGTAAAATAATTAAAATGAAACCCAGTCTCTTCACCCAAAGTAATAGAGACAACCGAGGGATCCACCCTTACATAACAGTACGAAATTTATACTTATTACTAACCGACTGCAAAAAATGAGGAGGTTTTCAATTAGCATGAGTTTTGACTTTCTTTAAATAATATGTACTGCGTATCTCCCCGCGTCCTTTATTTTATTTTACTTACTTAATTGTACCCGATTGAAACTAAATACAGTTTAGAATAGTTTAATTTATTATTTTCATAATTTTTTGTACAATTAGATAACATTAGTCTCATTATACTGACCTTACCATCCAAAGATTTTCAGGAAAAGATTGCTTTAATGAAAACATCGCCCATTGAGCTTCATTGTGAAACCGTATAATTTTTAAATATTTGTTATTCAGATGAGAAAGAAAGTGTCTCCTATTCTTTTATATTTGAACCTTCTCGAAATTGGTACCATTATTATTAACATAAGCTGAAATCCCATAAGACATAAAAAAACAGAAAAACTGGTGTATGTGAGGAACTGACTAAGCCGATGATAGATTTTTGTTCACTGTAGATTCGTGTAGTTAAATTGTATTAAGAGACTATTAATCGTTATTTAATATAGATTTTATTTTAACAAAAGTTGTTAATTTCTTCTTCAGTGATAGGCGTATTCAAAGGACTAATAAGCGTAAATCATATTTTACAATAAAAACATGAAACGTTTTGCAACCTGGCAATCAGCACCGCTGATTTCAGAAGTAGCTATTCTTTAGATCAAACAGGATTACTTAATATTGTATCGATCAGAAGTTACAAACATTTCTTTTAGAGCAAGAATGTGGGACGCGTCAGTACATTCATAGATTGCCTTACAAAACTTACACAAAATTACAAATTTCATCACTTTATAATAGATATTCAATAAACATTTCCCATTTGCGTCATAGAGTGCCCGGGATGAGGTTCGTAGAAATAGCTCAGATAGACATAGCGAAATCCCGGGCAAATGGTTGCTAGGAAACGAGCCCAGCTCGGGAGGGGTTCCTAGGCAACCTGAATGGAACGCTACACCGATACCGCCTCCAGCTTTAATAAAGAAGCCTTCATATTGGTTATTTAATGATGCAGCCCTAGGGCGGTAACAAAAGAGTTTATAGCTGTATCGTATCACCAGTTTTTGTATTTAATTTCATACTCTAAGGTTCTTTGTTGAGATCGTAATTAATTTATAATAGTATGAAGTAGCGAAAAAACGTTAATTTGATTACTATTTTGGGGTATATTTTTTAGGATATATCATTATATACTGTATATTTTCATTCAGCTCATCATTCATCATTTTATGATGGGGGAATGTGTTTAAAAAAACTGTTATTTAACTTTTACTAGCTAACCTGACTGACTTCGTACTGTCAAAACTTAATTGACATTTTCATTTTCATTATATTAATTTTTATTATATAGACTATACACAATGAACATAATTTGTTGAGCTTCATAAACCTTGAATTCTTACGTCAAAAGACAACTGATTTTGTAGGGTAAATTTTTACCCTAACTTTCACATATACTAGAAGAAAAAAGATTTGTGTGTTTGTGACGAAAAGCTCTAAAACCAATTCAAAATTTCTTTTGCTAACGGTAAGCTACAACTTTCAGAAGTAATATCAAGTAATTTACCATTAAGCTAAAGTCAGCTCAAAACAAGAGCGGACAACTGGCTGTTCTGAAAAATTCAAAATACATACAGAAATTTTAATATGGAAACTTGAATAGACTTATTTTTTTTATAAGTGTAATAAAATCACCATAAAGAGTTTTTTTGGTGTTTTGTTAAATTTTAAATCGAAAAAAGTATATGTCTTAGTGCAAAACGCAAACAAACCCTAAAATAATACCTTCAGAAGTGATTAATACGCGATTGCGTGAAGTAAATTTTATTTCAGCTAAGCTTTTCTGGCAACCCGATTAGCGCGAAGACAAACACTTACTATCAAAATTGACTCTCGGTAAATAAACATTTATTATATTACACTTGTTGATACGTCGGTGACGTGACTTTTAAGCCCTTTAGGTTCTGCTTATTATAGAGGCAAGTACGCCTTTATTATTTGCTGAGCCAGAAACCATTCCTTGCCTCAGATAGTTTTCTTAAACCATGTATTTAGTTATGTTTGCAGTGGTATTTTGTAGTTTTTTTAATTTTGATTGTGATTTTTTTATGTTGTTTAGTTTTAGTGATATTTTTCTGTATTTTCCTTAAATAAGTTGTTTTGTATTTTAGTTAAGCCCTGGGGCAATGTATTTTATTACTTTTTTTACATACTATGGTTTGGGTTTTAGTGATATAATTATGGAAATAACTATTATCTCATTGTTTAGTGTCTAATAGTATAAAAATATCACCGAAAGATCGAAAATCCCAACCACCCCTACTACGCTTTGACTAAAAGTCTAAAAGCTTCTTTAAACAAAAATAAGTACTAACAGACTGTCATAAGTACCATCAAAGGATACCCTAGAACCAATATAAATTAATGAAACACTCAGTCAAAGTATGCCCGAGAGCACTAGCTTTTAATCAAATCAAATTGACAAAACGTAACCCTCCGAGCCCTCCCAAAAGGCAGTAAATTAATAATCCAGTCAGGTGCACAAAGCGAATTCTAAACGGCGAGACGCGGCTCAAATAAAAACTAAATTAACTAGTGCATCATCAAATATGGAACCCTGCGTTTGAAATTCATTTTAGTGCTTTGTAATATCGTCCTATTTGCCGTTACCAGGGTGAAGTCCGGGAGAGCTGGGGGGTAACTATGGTGACGAGCTCCGTCCAGGCTCAGCTAATACACCTGTATGAGTGCCTCACACATCTAGACCGTGACCTGAAACACACCTATGTAAGCGAGTCCTTATTCCAAATAGAGCACAGTTGCATTTTTAACATCGTGTCGATGGGCCGCATACCAGACACGCTCGTTAACTTAGCCGAATGCACCAATATTGTATCTACGCCGCGGATACGTTCTAGGCAGTTTATCCGATCGAACGGGCTACAAACTTTTGTGGGCAGTCGAAGTTTTCCGCTGAATATCCGCCGTGATTTGAACACGCTCGATCGCGCTGGCTGTGAAACTCGGTGGCTTCGAGTTCCATTTCAAATTGCGACCGGCTTTATAAATGTAAGTAACTTGTTTTATGGTCACGTGAATTTCACATTGTTTCCGTTTGTATTTCATCCCTTAGGATTGCTGTCGTCGTATATTGTATCTAAAAATAACATAAATCTCGTCAGGATGGTCCCGAGGCAGCAATAAATATGCTAAGTAAGACACAAGCTCTCGCCAATTCTGCTGATCCAGCGTAAATCCCTCTAGATAGGTGGATCTACGTAAGCGCTAGACACCGGGCTCTCGCTTTATAACTTTTTCTATGAAAAATGCATCGTAGAATGTTCTTACGAGACTCAGCCGCATTTACAATGTATTCTTTTATCGTTTTTTTTCAATGTTTAGTGTATGCGTTAGTATATGTATCTATTAAGTTGAGGTTTAATATCAAAGCAAGCTTTTGCGGCGGAATAAACACAATGGTTAAATTCATATTTATGTGCTACCACAATGTGTGTTTGACATTATTCTTTGTTTCAAAAATTAGGTAGTATTTTAATGATTTTCTTGTTATAGTTTTTATTAAAATGCAAATTTTAAAAGAAAACTCACCTAGAAATCATACAGTAAATAGTTCAACAATAAGGCGCAAATAAAATATAAAAGACACAAAAGCGAATATCCACTGATGATTCGCGGAACAGACATGTGTTGGTGAATAAATAAGTGGTCCATTACTGTGAAGCTCGGGGCTGTGGTTCCCTAATGTCCTATTAACAGATCTAATAGAGTGCTCGAGAGGCTAGCTCTACAGTATAAAACCAAATTATACATGCATATAAACTAGACTTTACACTCGCTGTTCTGTTTTCGTAAAGCTTGCATCGTTGATTTTCTATATCTATCTCAGTAAACTTTCTATTTGATACATACATTGTGTTAGTGCTCAAAAATATGATTGCCACGATTTTGGGTTCAGAGTGACGTCATTTAGCTTATCATACTTTGATATTTAAATGAGCCTGCCCGTATAATTATATTACTATCAATGGGCGGTTTATTTATAAGGGATGAATAAATCGCCAAAACTCATTTGGAAAAGGCTCTTTATTTCTAAAACACCGAATAACGTTACTGTCTCTTGGTGTAAAAAGTAATAGATTAAAACGAGAAAATAGTTGGCAAGCCTGAGAGCCTTGTCGTGCCAGCTCCTGAACACTCGCTTAATTCTCCTCCAGTCGTAACCCACAGTTTAATATAATGCCGTCTCATTATTCCCGACAAGCGTATAATAAAAACGGTTACAACGCCCTCCCATAAATCTCCTCAAACATTCGAATGAAAGCACCCCATCTTAAGTTTTAATGTGCTCTCGCGGTTATACAAACTTTAGAATCAGTAATACGGTCTCCTATACGAATTTTGCAATAAAATGCGAGGCCGAAATAAAACTATAGAATGGTAGGAATTGAAAGGACAAAGTTGGGAGAGCCGCTGAAACATCGAGTGAAAGCAATCAATCGCATTTATTCGTCGGTGAGTGCATTGTTGAGCTGCATCCTAGCAACGAGCTCGCCGGCCCGGGCTCGAGATGCATCGAGCAGCTCTTAATTGAATAGGGCAGGCAGCGGCCGGGGGCTAATCAGGAGCTCAGCTGAGCGGGCGGCGGGGGGTGGTGGGGGGTGGCGCGGGGCGGGGGAGGAGCTGGAGCCACGCGGGCTAGCCGCGCCCCCTGCGCGCGCCGTCCCGACCTCCCCATTCAAGTTGGGAGCCCCGGGCCAGCCGCCACCCTGCAGGTACGTTCATTTTACTCTTGGCGCTCGGCCGGACCACAAGTGTGGTGGCTGGTAGCTCTCGCGAGTGATGTGTAGTGCGGTGACTGTGACTATTGAGAGATAGTTGAGCGGCGCAGGTACGTATCACGCATCGCACTCGCCATCGCCTGCACCCGCGCACCGTGAGCATCGGGTAGCGATTGTAGCCGGTGTCCATCTGTGAAATTATTTTTAATATTCCAAAGATTTGCGAACTGCCGGTCCAGACATAACGTTCCGATTTCAAATATTTTTTTAGTTGTTTGATAGTTGTCCTTTGATGTTGTATTGCATTGCTTTGCGTTAAATGTGCTTTATGTGTTCCACTGGAGTTACGGATGCGGCGGCGGCTAGACAGTAAGTGGATCGTTTTTGTTATTTTCAAATGTTTTCAGGTGGAATTAAGAAGAATACGTTTTTTGTACTTTCGATGTTGTCTGTACCGTAGATAGTTTGTGAGAGTTTTTATTTAGGACTTTCACTGGCGCCGGCACTTTACCCTGCTGGCAGGCTTCCAATCTCTACAAACCTCGCGCCTGAGTAATGCACTTGTAATGAAAATACGTTATTTTATGTTTTGGGCAGTTTTTGTGTACATTTATGATTTTATTCGTTATGTTTCTTTGTTTATTTAGCATTTTCCATTGTTCACATCGTATCGCATAGAAAGTATTTAAAGTGTCAATTTGCATATTCACCGGAATTTAATTAAAACAATTCCATATGCACTTAATGTACTGTTCCGGTTCCGGGAACGTATAGTTTCACTGATGTGGTAGTTGGTAGTCATAACTACCGGTAATGTAGAGGCGGGCGGCGGCGCCTAGGCGTAGCATGCGTTGAACGCGCTCGTAGCGCTCGCATAGAAAATTGGCTACGCGCGTCGTAGAGCCAACCGTTCTACGAATTTTTAAAGTACTTATTTCTGTTCCGGTATCTTAGCTTTAAATTTTTTGCTTTTTAATTAAATACTTACTTTGAAACGTACTAAAAATAGTAATAATTGATTTAAATAGTAATTTTGAATAAAAACAATAATGGCAAATCAGACGGAAAGCTCTATAAATTTTTAGGTGTATATTACATTTCGTGTAATATTTTTTTATTATTATAAAATTCGTAAATTTTACATATTTTGTAAAAGATAGAATTGTTAATAAATATTAAAATCCTATAAATCAGACCTAGATAGACCAAATAATTGCCCAAAAAATTCGACTAAAATGCTAAAATGTAAAAAGAAATAAATATAAAAAACGGCCACCAGAAATGCAACAGGCCAAATTTCACTGACAGTCCGTGATTCAGCTTCGCGTATTTTTTTATGGATATTGGCATATATTTATTGAATCGCTTGATTTTAATAATATCAAGCATATTGTCGTTATTTTGTTAACTGGCGACCCGCCATTGTTTCGAAAAGGTTCGAATTTAAAAAGGGACGGAAATATGCATTTTTAGTATATCATGTAGGAAAATTAACGTTTCAAAATCATTTCATCGGAGCTAAATATTACTCCCAACGAACAATCACAATTTTCCTCTTAGTAGTCTGCTAGCTTTGAATAGTTTTAGAATGCTTTTAATGTGTATTTTACTTACTAAAGAATATAAAAATCCCAAAGAAAATCACTAAAAATCGCTTCAGCATATGCAAAAAATCGCAAATATGCGCAATACTCGTACATTTCATATTTGCGTCATTGATTCCCGGTGCATGGTTCGTAGAAAGAGCTCAGATGTATCCCGGGCAAATGGTTGCTAGGAAACCGACCCCCGGATCTGACCTAGGCAACCTGGGTGGGGTGGTGCACTGAAACCACCCTCAGCTCTATTGACGAAGCCTTTGAATAGGATTCTGAGAAACAGTTTATAGCTACATCATCTAATATTAGTATTCAACTAACTTTACCTCTTTATAATATACATAAAATAAATATTTATATAGATAGATAGGTACCCAGGTACCTACCCACGCAACCTCAATGGTTAATACTTGATTAAAACTTCGGCTTTTAAAAAAAAAACTTACACGGGTTTAGATGAATGTCTATGCTCGCATAATTATTTGATCTTAAAAATCTCTTCAGCAGATGCAATAAAATCGCTTATATACGAAATAAATTTCATATATGCGCCATTGTTGCCTGGTGCATGGTTCGCAGAAATAGCTCAGATGAATCCCGGGGCATTGGTTGCTAGGAAACCGACCCCTGGATCTGACCTAGGCAACCTGGGTGGGGTGGTGCACTGAAACCACCCTCAGCTTTATTGACGAAGCCTTTGTGTTAAATTCTGAGAAATAGTTTATAACTACATGATCCGAGCTTAATATTGAACTAACTTTACCTATTTATTAGATAGATTCTACAAATATTTCTCGTTAACGTAATTAAAAAGCGATAACAAAGATAAATAGATAAATGAATCTTACCTAGGCAACCTGGGTGGGGTTGTGCACTGAAACCACCCTCGGCTCTATTGACGAACCCTTTGAATTGGATTCTGAGAAATAGTTTATAGCTACATCATCTGAGCTTACCATTTAACTAACTTTGCTTCTTTAAAATATACGTGCATCAAATATTTCTTGTTAACGTAATTAAAAAGCGATTATATGGATAGATAGATATTATAGATAGGTACCTAGGTACCTCAATGGTTAGTACTTGATAATGGCTTCGGCATTTTTTTAAAAAGTTCTTACATTTGTTATATATGATTGTCCATGCTATCGTAATCATTTTGATCTTAAAAATAAATCAACTAAAAAACGCTTCAACAGATGCAGAAAATTCGCTTATATACGAAATACATTTCATATATGCGCCATTGCTGCCCGGTGCATGGTTCGTTGAAATAGCTCAGATGTATCCCGGGCAAATGGTTGCTAGGAAACCGAGCCCCGGATCTGACCTAGGCAACCTGGGTGGGGTGGTGCACTGAAACCACCCTCAGCTTTATTGATGAAGCCTTTGTATAGGATTCTGAGAAATAGTTTATAGCTACATCATCTGATATTAATATTTAACTAACTTACTTATTCATAAAATAGATTCAATAAATATTTCTCGGTAACGTAATTAAACAACGACAATTAAACAAAGACTTCTACTTAAAAAAAACTTTCACTGGTTTTAAATGACTGTCTATATTCGCGTATTTTTTTATCTTATAAATTAATCACTTTAAATCGCTTCAGCAGCAGAAATAATCGCTTATATACTAAATACATTTCATATATGCGCCATTGCTGCCCGGTGCATGGTTCGTGGAAATAGCTCAGATGTATCCCGGGCAAATGGTTGCTAGGAAACCGACCCCCGGATCTGACCTAGGCAACCTCAATGATTAATACTTGATAAAGGCTTGGGCTTTTATGCAAAAAGTTCTTACACTGGCTTCTTAAGACTGCCTATGCTCGCGTAATTAATTTGAACGAGATATTTAACAGACTTTACTTAATAAATAGATATTTTTTTCCTGGTGCCTGGATCCTAGACTAAGCAAAATCCCGGGCAACTAGTTGCTAGGCAACCGAGCCCCTAGACCTGAGCAGGTAACTTGGTAACTTGAATGGTGGGTATTTGATAAAGCCTTCTGCTTAATAATAGCTTTCAGTTAACTTCACTTGACGATTGCCACCACTCTCGATAGTCACTTTTTTATAGACAAAGATTAAAGTTGATTTAATTGTAAAGAACATTCCATGGCATAGTCAGACTCGCTTTTGGTTAGCTTTTTAGCGTCTTGATTTCCTATATTGTTTCATGAACACTTATATTTTCGCCATGTTTGTCTGTATATATGTCCGCGGCATACCCTTGACATTTATAATATTTGAAAGTTTGTATCCCCTACACATAAATTTGGGACGCTTTTAATTATTTCTCATTGAAACAAATTGTATTGTGGGAATAATTTTTAAAAATGTTTACAGTTCACAGCGAGTTTACAAAATTGACTTTCTTATTTGGGAACCGTTCGTGGAATTTTAAAATTCGAATTGTGTTTATAAAATAAAATGTCATCACCCTCACTTTAGCTGAACGGTAGTTGTTAGATACGGAACAAATATATTATTAAGATTAGAACACATTGCCTTTCTCTAAATTCTATCTTTTGAAGACTCCGAAGCTAGAAAATGGTAAACGTCATTAATGTCCGATCCATAATCTTATATTCATTTAACTAACAAAAGAAAATTCATTTTATCAATATCGAACTATATAATATAATAAAAATTGTTAATTGACTGCATTACATCATTGCACTCTCAACCAAAATAATAACAACAAAGTCTGCAACATCATAAAACTACATATTATTCATCAAAACGGTAGCACAATGAAAGTTGAAAACAACCCTTACATTAGTGACGTCACCGTCGCACGCGCACACCATGTGTGAGCCCCACCCCGCGGGGTGCGAGAGGGGGGGAATCAATTTGATATGGTCCCGCGCAGCTGCGACCAACGACCCCTGCCTATACAACCAAAAAACACCCCGTATTTTGGAATTATTAATCCCGCCAGCATTGTCTAATAGAAAAATCCCTTTTGGCAACGCACGCGTAACATATATCTGCATAATTTATTTCTTCATATAAATACAATATCGTACACATATGGTTAAACACGATGTCTCTAATGCGATGAACTCGTTTCGTTACTTTAATAACTTTTTATTGAATTAATACGTCCATTTGTCTAACCGGTTTTATAAACCCCAAATTAGTAGTTATTTCAATTGTGTCTAAATAACTTGATCAGCTTTTGTTATTGGGTTGGCTTATGATTAGTTTACATATAAAAAAAATTGTTAGTATTTGTGATAACAAAAAAGCAACTAATCACTAATAGTCCACTTAACTTAAACGTAAAAAAAGTAGTTCTTGCAAAATAAACTTCAAAATTAAATCTGGCCCTTTTATAAATAAATGCAAATTGTAATCGTGTAAACACCTGGTTGTCTGGTTGGGTGGTATTCATGACGAGAGGAAAGTAGAATCGTATCATTTAATTGAGAACTTAGCAACATTAATAAGAGCAGAAGAGTGTAAGCACTAGAGAGAGCTCATCTTGCATTGTCAGCAATTTCATACATATATACATACGGCCATAAATCCCAAAAAGGGGTAGCCAGAGCTTCAGAGCTAGAAACTCCTCAGCCATATTTGAATTTTATGAAGTACTAAAAAATATTTTTGCTTTCATTAGTAGTGACGTTTTTAGAAACTATTACATACCAAAGGTGTGTAGTGAGTCAACTAAATAAATCAGAGAATAATTTTAAAAAGCTGTTTTCGTTAAACAAACTACAACTTTATTCAATTAAAATAGTCTCACACTCTCATTGAAAATATAGTATTTTGATAATATTTCCGAATTGGTAGTATTAATGGATTCTAAACCGACAGCTGTGTAGGGCGGACCCACTCGCATAGGTGTAACTACAGTAGGGAACCTTGTCCCACGGTCTGAGTACTCCCCTTGCCATTGTTATCCTCACACCAGTTTTGTAATGCCAGTATCCTCATTAATCAGCGCCAAAACGCTAAACAATTTAAGCGGCATACGTTATATTAAAGCTTAATTCCTATGATGGGAATGAGAGCTTCAGAATTGCGTAATCATTGAAATTGTAAGCTTTTCCAAGACTACCAAGAAAAAATATTACGCTAAATCTTATTTCAATAGAAGAATATTCCAACCATTTTCATCGTAGTACTAGAGATAGGCTCTGAAATATTAGTATAAGTCAATTGATGCAAAAGAAAAGTATCTACATCGGGATTTTAAAAAAGAACATACCTAAATAATCAATAAAACAGAAAGATAATCCTAAAAGTTATCAATGCAATGAAATATTAAGTATTCCCTAATTTGACATTAGTTGCCGTGTAGTGTCTGCTTAGAATAGCACTACCCCGTTTCTACCGATGGGTATACGTAAGAGGCGACTAACGGTATTGGTGTTTGCAAGGGATTTTTGGGCGATGCGGTTGGAGACCCATCACCAACAACCTTTACTTTACCATCTTTTCCCCACTCAATTTTCCAAAAGTGGCTGACGAATTTCTAATTCCGTAGCTCTGGCTACCCCTTCTAGGGATTTAAAGCCGTGAGTATATGTATGTATGTATGTAATTTGACATATGTTAAGGGGAATATTGATACCGAAATTAAAAATTAACCCGTATATTATTTTCGAACATAAACTTAAAACATATGTTTTAAACTTGAACCGATTCGACCCAAATTAAAAGTCCATAGATGACCATACAAAATAGCTAACCGAAATTTATGTTCGAAATTCCTGTTCCTTAACATTATCACCCTATTTATTGAATACAAAATAAGTAATTAATTATTCAATGCAACAATGAATCCCACATGGTAAACGTACTCAGGGTACTTAGAGTTCAATGTTCGCCACGCGACCCCTTAGCTCGGTTTTACCCCTCCCACCCTTAAAAAAGAAAAATATTCTAAACTGTGCTAAGGTCGACCGGTTTTTGTATTAGAGAATTCCAGTTCTTTTTGACGAAATGTAGGCGAGAATCATAGATTTATTGGGTGGCAATTTGATAAAGGGGTTGCATCCCTTGCAACACTGTTTTAATATATTTAAAGAAAACATTTTTATCTGTTGGTCTATATACTAGCTAAGTAAAATAATATCTATATTTTTGATGTAATAAAATAAAAAAATAAAAATAAATTTATTTAATTTTAAATTTATTTAAAAAAGTACATCACCGGAGTCTTCCCGGGAAGTAATTAAAAATACTTGTGTTGGGAATTACCCTCTTCTTTCCTTACTTATCTACCTTATATACTTAAGGAATATATTCTAAAGTTTAGTTTAAAATAAATATGAACTTATAAAAAACAGGTTTCGATAGGAGTTTATAATGATATGACGTTAAAAATATTCAAGTCTCAAAAAATAATATTGTTTCAACATTTCGAACGTAAATTAATTAAACAGAAGTCGACTGGTCAACTAAAATGTAGCCACGATGCACATTACCGACTAATAAGGTTATATGAGGTGCTGACGTCACAGTAACGGAAGTGTGACCACTTCACGGGCTTCCCACTTCGACTACCCTCGATCACGTGACTAATAATAGTTTCTTCTCAGGGCCAACATTATCAACCATAGACAGTGATAGTCTAGAAGTTTTTTCGGAACATTTAAAGAAAGGTTAAAAAAAATTATTACGTAATTTGTCGTCATTAAAAAATAAAAGATTCATATAATCAAAACTCTCTAACAAAAGCTACACGGTTCGCTACTTATTACGGACGACCTTTTGTCACTCCTTGTTTTCTCGTCACTATCTGGCAAAAGTGGCTTCCAAATAATTTATATTTAAACTTAACTTAAAAACCTCCCTACAGTATATGGGATGTTAACGTTGCCTTTATTCTACTTAGGTACTATGACTACGGTTCAGGATTAGGACATAGATCACAACGTTAGATATACACTATTATAAATAAACAATCTTGCCTGAAATTTAATTTTCCCGTCCTATTCAAACCGCAACAAGTCAAATTCATTACTTACTACATTATAATTAAAGGCTTGTGACGTCACAGTGAGCATCGCTACCAATACAAAAGTATGGACAGTCCGAACCGTATTAAAGTTATTTTGTTATCGACCTCGATGCGTGCACGGTAATTATTGTAGCTCCATTTTCGAGGTAATTGTAGCAACAATTCGAATACACGTAGTGATGTTGTTAGTTACTAATAGTGATGGGGTTGATCGTATCTCGATTGATATGGAATCGAAGTGGACAGTCGGTTTGTTACTTAGCGAGTATGATTTATAAATGCCTGTTGTTTAACGTTGTAATGGCGGCTTTGTAAATGATGAACTTTTTATCGGTTGAGGGTGAAAACTGTAAGAGAAACGAAGTACAATTAATGCTAAATTATTCTTAATATATATAATTTACAAAAAAATCCATCTATTATTAAAAGATAAACAAACTTCAAATATTAGTTTGAAAACAATACATGAAGGCAAATCAAACAACAGAGAGATGTTCCAAAATAATAGCCCAGCAATAATTTACTTTCTCAAACTAATGTCCAACAAAACTAAATACGGGCTAATTGTGTTGTCACCAAATTTCCGCTTCTTTGGCACCAATGACAAAACAAACGTTTGGGCAACGTTGACTTAACAGTGGACGGTTGGCAAACACGTTGCGTCGCGCAGGTGGCCCGTGATTTCCGTGTGTTTACAGTCTTTCACCATGGTGCTGACCGGCGATCAATCAACATCAAATAGGGCTACTTCAGGGCCCACTGTTATTACTTTCATGGAAATTCCAAGAGGCCGATTTGTGTTTATGAAGCTAATTTTGTTTATACTTTTTAAATTTTTAAACACATCTATTCGAATAACACAACATATACTCACGGCTATAAATCCCTAGAAGGGGTAGCCAGAGCTAAGGAATTAGAAATTCCTCAGCCACTTTTGGAAATGTGAGTGGCGAAAAGATGGTAAATGTAAAGGTTGTTGGTGATGGGTCTCCAACCGCATCGCCCAAAAATCGATTCGAATAAAGACAGGCAGTTTCCATTAGTATAGTTTAGAGTCTAAAACTAGCTTAATTTATTGGGCTTTATAGATAATTGTACCCACATATAACACACACATACACACATAGCAAACAACTTTGGTTCAGTACATTCGAGTTCACGTTATAGCTTAATAACCTTCATGGTTACCCAAACTACCACTTTATTTGAAGTGAGGTGTTTGATTTTGGTAATACTAAAAGGTGTTTCATAGTAAATAAAAATTATTATATTGAGTATGGAGTGAATGAAACTCAAAATTATTATTAATTAAATGAAGCCCAGAATAAATGTTCACGGAGTGATAAATAAATACAATTAAGTGAAATGTTTCTTTAGGTGAGGCCGGAAAAAGTTGACGAAATGTATCTTTGATTGACATGTTTACTGAGGAAAGTAACATGTATTAACAATAAATGATTCCTTATACCTGCTGCACCTATATTTGTGCGTATTTGCAATTGTAACTTTTAAACGAAACCGTTTTATTTCTACTGCAAAGAGGTGTGGTTTCAAGCCCTTAGTCGGACCTTAATGAAAAAGTCTTTTTTTAAGACTTAAATTTAGTTATTTTAATAATCATGTGACAGTGTTCTCGTACAAAGCACTGATGGGACAGTAACTTTAAAAAAGTATATCTAGCATTCTTCCAGCAAGAATGCTAGTCTTTCAAATCTTACTATAAAACTTATGTAAATATCTAATAAACTGTGTGCTAAACCAATCTAGATTCTGTCGTAACATGACATACCATACACCAGTGAAACCGTCTTTGATTACTGTAGTTGGAATGGTGAATCGAAAGTGGTGATGGGAGGCGATGGGTCCACGGTAACGCTACCAATTCACGACTGACACTGCCAGTCTACTCTATTTTTATCATATACCACCTCCTTGTACCAACACAGCCTTCCACGGTGATAGCCCTAAATTTATCTTTTTTGTTTCATTGCTATTGAATTTTCATTACTGTTAAAGGGGTTTTAGTGTGCTTTTTATTTGTTATTTTAAATTAATAAAACAATTGCAATGTGTATACGCACACACTTTTACGGAGCAGAAATCTTTACACATTTTTTATTTTTATTCATTAGGTTCACTAACACAATACAATAAATAAGAGAAAACTACAGTTTCATTATATAACTTTATTCAAGATTTAAGAAATGGAAAAACTATAAATAATTTATTACAAAACCAATCATTATCCGTGAAATTATCTAAACGTAAAATGCAATAAATAAAAGCTAGCTTATGAATAAGTCAAAACCAGAAATCCCATAATATCGTACATAGTGTAACATAGGTAATATTTACTAAGTTTTGAAACTATGGTTAAAACACCAAAAAGTCTCTCGTGACTACAAGTTTATTGATTTTCACTATACTTAGGACTAAAATCTCACTAGAAACGTCCGATAAAAACTAAATTATTAATAAAATGTTAATCAAAGCTGCAGTACTAGTCCCCAATGAGGTCGCATAGAAACTATTGTTGGGCGACAGCTGCGCTCTCGTCGTGTCTATTGTGCAAGGCGCTTTACCCAGACAATGCACCGCGACCCTCCGTGTGTGATACAAGTTTGTGACGTCACGCGGTCGTCAATCTCACTGTTCATAATTTCACACACATACTATAAAATTTTACTATTGACTATGCTATGCTATAAAATTTATATCGTTAACTTTGTAGAGACAGCTGCTGTAAAGATAAATAAGACTTTAAATTTCTTCCAAAGCAACTTATGGCGTGTGTTTTTATAAAAATAATCTAGTAGAGAATCTACATAAATAAATCTATGTAAATAGTTAATTAAAAATCGAAGGCTGTCTTACAGCATTACTTTTGTTCAGTCCGAGTTTTCTATTTATAGTTAATAATATGCAATCAATATCAATATACAAACACAATAAAGGGACTCTAGATTTTAGTTTTATTTCCTTTTAGAACACTATAATTAACTCAGAGTGATTTGGTGATGATCGCCAGAAAACTGTTTTGTTTAACTTTTATTCGTAATCCGATGTATTGAATACTATTTCAGCTCAATTGTTCACTACAATAATTGATATTGAATTGAATATCACCTTGGTACTACTATTATCCGTACTAATCCAGAACCAACTATGTTATAGTATCGGTTTGGCCTTCCGTCTTCGTTTTCTTTATTGCGAAACAATTAATTTATCAATGGCTGGTTACCTTGCTTCACTGGGTAACTAAGAAAAAACTATTGACTTAAAACTGCTGCTGCTGTATCGGTTGCTTTGACATTAAGTATCGGTTAAATTAGAACCGATGAAAAGTTTATTAGTACAATTAATAGAATGATTATACACGGCTGGGCTTTTTACAAAAGTAATAAAACTTCAGAATTAAGTTCAGTATGAAATACCATTTCCATAGAGATTAAGCACTCCTGCTAAGGATTTAATTCAAACAACAGTCGTTTTTTTTATAATATTATACATACGAACGGCTATAATTACATTATAATGCAGAATTTTTAATTGCAACGAACTGCTACAGTCCACCACTTAATTATGAAAGTTTTAATAATAGTCAAACACTCGTTTACTAGATTCTAAAAATGTTACCATGACATTGTGTTAGGTCACGGGTTGCCATTAACCTAGGTCAACATCAACGAACTTATTTTGGATAGGAATGTGTATTTTGCGTTTTCAATGGATAAGGGAAAATATGAAGTTTCAAAAACGTAAACGCCATTTTATTTTTTTTCCTATTTTTTATATATCAAGCAAGAAGTTCCAAGAGTAAAGAAGATAGAAAATACAAAAGATCCTAGAAGAAACTTAGTCTAACTCCTCGCGTTCACTGTCGTCGCCTTTATGTGTGTTACATGATCATAAGGCACGCGGTGAATGCCAAGAGCGGACTAATACTCCAGAGAAAGAAGAAACTCCTAATCCTCAAAAGAAGATACTCTTAGTACTTCAAAGAAGAAAGAAGATAAGAAGAAGATTTGGCTGAAGCATGGCTCCTGCAATATTTTTTTAAATTCGTTCTATTCTTTTTTTTCCTTGTATTAATTATATCTTCTCAATATATTCTTTTGTTTACATAACTATCCTAACGGCTATTTATATTAAAAAGATGAAAGCAGAGCATCGAAAATTATGATTGGTTTAAAATACATAGTAAAGCTTCCAATTCCCTCAGACTAATCAAGAAATCCATACATTCTAAAAAATATGTTATTCCACACACAAAATATAATTTTAATTTAAGCTAATAATGGAATCTTACCAATTAATTAGATTTGATGAGAATAAAACAGAATAAAAGACAACAAAACATTAAAAAAGCAAATACTTTTAAAATAATCACATCTATAGCATACATATACTCACGGCTATAAATCCCTGAAAGGGGTAGCCAAAGCTAAGGAATTAGAAATTCCTCAGACACTTTTGGAAGTTGCGCGGGGAAAAGATGGTAAAATAAAGGTTGTTGGTGTTGGGTCTCAATCCCTTAAAAAGCCCCAATACCTTTAGTAGCCTCTTACGAACACCCAGCAAACGAAATATGGTAGTGCTATTCTAAGCCGACACTACACAGCATATTCTAAGCCGATACTACACAGCAGAATCACATAGGTATTACTAAAACCCCTTAAATCTAGAGTCGAAACCCTTTTGAATGGAAAAATAAATAAAAAAAATGCAGCCATACAACTATGCTGTCATGGACAACAAGATTACGTATTACTTTTATTAATATAGGAAAAATACTAATGAAATATAAATATTAATAGAATGAATTCTATAATCAATATCGATGTTAAATCCTCTCTCCGTGGAGTTTTTGTTTAAAGATATTATATGACAATAAGGAATATTGCCGCTCAATTTGCGCCAGGCGTAATGTCTCTTCCTTAATAATATAATTCATCTCATTAAAAAGACCATTCTAAATAACGGCCAGCAAAGAGTTATAATTTGTACCTCATATTTTTTAAGTACGAGACAGCAAAATATTTGCTTACGAAAAGATACGAAATTTATAATAATCCTATAATAAATATATGGTAAGAAACGTTGTAGAGGAATGTTAAGATAGTTAGGGCAGCACAAAGAAAGAATGTATCATTGTATATTGGCCAGGATCGTACAAAGTGGCGAGCAATAGTCTGCGAATACTGAAACCAATACTTTGGTTAACTATATAAAATGCTTATAACTATAATATTCATTTCAGTATAAATTTTTAAAATTAAACACAACACAAAACAAAATCTTGCAATTGTTTCCCAGAAATATTCCTCGACTGGGAGCTTTAAAACCCATCATCGTCTGGGTTTTAAAGGCAAAAAACGAAACTACTTACCTAGTATTAATATATAATAGTCTCAAGCCTTGAAAGTTGCAGCCAATTATTCCCTAAGCTATAAAGATAACATTTCAAATTTAAATCTTTTTGTTCATGAAAACCTCATGTGGGGATTATTACTAATAAATAAAGAATAAATAAAGGAAAGAAAAATTTCGACACAGGCGGGAATCGAACTCATGAAAACCTCATTTGGGGATTATTACTAATAAATAAAGAATAAATAAAGGAAAGAAAAATTTCGGCACAGGCGGGAATCGAACCCGCGACCTCGGGTATACGCCCCGACGCTCTGCCAACTGAGCCACCGTGTCAATTGGCTGCCAGTGCGAAATTCTTCTATCCTTTATTTCTTTTACACGTTTAAGTAGTGTTTGCGTTTCCTACCTCCGAATTTTCACTAATTCGGAAGGCCACTTGTCTACCTTTTCAGATAGAAATTGACACGGTGGCTCAGTTGGCAGAGCGTCGGGGCGTATACCCGAGGTCGCGGGTTCGATTCCCGCCTGTGTCGAAATTTTTCTTTCCTTTATTTATTCTTTATTTATTAATAACATTTCAAACTTGATATAAATGAAAAATAAACTTCTTTGACTGAAAAAAGTAATGAAAAATATGTTTTTTTGCCAATTATTCGTAAATTGTATTCCTTTGATGCAAAAAAATCAGGATATGCCAGTTTAACTGTTTAACCAAACGGGGATCAGATCATTTTCCGCTGCTCCTATTTCTTCACTATCAGAAGACTAAACAGTATACTTGTTGCAATATACATCCTCGAAGTTAATTTTGGGTCTAAATTGTATACTTACATACTACTAATCTAAAAATATATCACAGACTTATATGAAACCTTGCATGGGCAAGCAGACTCCCCCATTACAAATTATTGCTTTAATATTATAATGTTTAAGTGCTTAGATTTTACCATTGGATATTATAAACAAACATTTTCGTTTTATTACCTTTTTGTAATAAATTTCTTAGCAAGAACCCTTTATTAATCTGATATGACAGTGTTGGTATTTTATGTGTATTATGTTCACTTTAGACTGCAAAATGCGTTACTGTGCACATTAGCTGATTAGAGTCATTAAAGAAAATTTTCTACAGAAATCTAGTACTACCGGATGGATGTCTAGTCGTTGCAAAGTGTAAAAAACTGTGAACGGTGGCTCTGAGCTGTCTTTTGAGGCCCATTGCAAGAGGCCACGCCATAGTTTTTTTATGCACTCTACAATGTACTTGTCCAGTAATATGCACATTACTAAGTAATTCTACACATTAGTTAGTTAATGTTGAAAAGGACCTTTAACTAGTAAATTTGCTCTCTAACTAATTTATGTATTTTGACTTTAAATATTTTACATTACATTGCTTTGGACAAAGCTTTGGAATTAAAATTCCTCAGCTACTTTTGGAAGTTAGGTTGGAAAAAAATTGTAAATAAAGGTTGTTGGTGATGGGTCTCCAAACCGCATCTCCCAACAATCACTTCCTCACAGCCCATACATCAAATCAAATCAAATATTCTTTATTGTTCTGACATAATTAACAAAAAGCATTAAATTACAATCACATTATTAAATTATTATAAAATTATATTCACATAACTAAATTAAACTGTTTTTATTCGAGGGTAGGAACAATGCTTCATAAAGTTAACTAACGGAAAAGTATGTATGTCACTTCCAAAGCTCAACTTTATTCTTTATTCTTTTTTTTGTTCTGAAATGTCCCCACCAAGGGGCTCGAGCCTACCCTATATAGGGCGATTTGGCCATAGTCCACCAAGCTGGCTAATTGCGGGTTAGCAGACTAACGACAACTTCCGTAATAGTAGCCGGGACCGACGGCTTAACGTGCCCTCCGAAGCACGGAATCATCTTAATTTTCGGATAATCAGGTGATTCAAGCCTGCAATATCCTTCCAAACTGGGTTAAATCTTACATTTTGAATATGTAATGTTACTACCCCCCGGGAATAGAATCCGAGACCTCCGTACTTGAAACCAAGCGCTTAACAGCGAGACCACGGAGGCAGTCACTTAATACGCCCCAAATATCCTAAGTCGCCACTTACGACACCCGCGGGACGAAATGGGGCAGTGCTATTCTAGCTACACAGCTATGTAAATATTTTAGACAGACCATAATACTTACTTTACTTCTAGGGTTACCACAGAAGGTCCAGCATATCCTGAAATTGATCCGTTGCAGTTTGTAAAACCTTTTGAAAATAAAATAATATTGTATGTATATTTGGTTTGTGTTTTCAAAATAAAAAACATAAAAAACTATTTTGTTTCGTTAATAGTTTTCTTATCTTGTTTGTGATACATGAGAGAGTTCATTAACCGCTAAGTTTATGTGTTGATCATTTAACAAATGAAATTTAGGCGCTATGCCAAATTATTGTTAAAAATTATGTAATAAAATTATTAAATGACCAAAAAAGTGTTTCATTTCCTTTAATAAAAGAGGCTTGAAGTCTTCGGCCATACTTAATTACTAGAAATAATAGGCGCGATGCTAATCGATTGTAAAAATTATGTAATAAAATTAACAACTGACCTTAAAAGTGTTTAATTTCATACATACATACATATGCTCACGGCTATAAATCCCTAGAAGGGGTAGCCAGTGCTAAGGAATTGGAAATTCCTCAGCCACGTTTGGAAATTTTAGTGGTAAGAAGTGGAAAAGATGGTAAAATAAAGGTTTTCGGTGATGGGACCACATCGCCCAAAAATCCCTTAAAAGCTCCAAATCCGTTAGTCGCCTCTTACGTACACCCACCGGAAGAAATGGGGTAGTGTTATTCTATGCCGACACTACATAGCAATTTCCTTAAATTTCCTTAAATTAAATAAGCTTAAGTCTTCGACCATACTTTCAAACTCAGGACTATCTATGCCAAAAAAGGTTGGCCAGAGATTCATACATGTATATGTATGTATGTTTTGTATATATATGTATGTTTTGTTATAAATTTTGGAAAGTGAGGAATCAATAATTTCATATCAATAGCAAAGGTGGCATAGGCCATACAAAATATATAGAACGATATAAATAGTGATAATGTAGTGAGAAAAGAACGGGGTGAATTAAGGTCCTAAGCAAGTATTTATGGGAGGTTTTGTCAAAGTCCGAAATGATAGTGCAGGTGTAAGAATAAACGGAGAAAACACAGACTGGTTTGGAATCTTTAGAGGTTTCCGACAGGAAAGTGTAGCTTCTCTGTAGCTATTCAATTTATTCATGGACTGCTTGTCGAAGTTGTGTGAAAGTGATTATTAATTTACAATTGGTAGATTCATCATTAAATGCCACGTACACGCTGGGGATCAAGTTATATTTACTTGCATTATCAGTGAAAGAGTTCAAAGAGATGATTAAAACTGCATGTGTGTTATTTGTAAGAAAGGGCATGAGGGTGAATGTGGATAAAACGAAAATCATGGTTTTTGAGAGGAAGGAAAACGTGACAGAATGCGTGATTGAGATTGATGGTAAAAAGTAGAAGAAATGAAAGAGTTAATATATCTGGTAAGATTGTTTGTTTTTTTTTCTGGAAAGTTCCATCAAGGGATAGAAAATGTGATGAACACATTGAAATAAGAGTGAAAAAAGGTAATACGGTAAATGGAGCAATGAATTGAATAGTCTAATGACTAGTCAGTCGGTGTCTGAATAGGCCCGAATGGCTCCGCATGACGCTTTTCTTGTTCCTAAGTTTATGTATGGTAGTAAATGTTGCGTATGGCAGAAGAAACATAAGAGCAGACTGAATGCATTAGAGATGAGATCCCTCAGGAAAAAAAACTGTTGGGTTATGTGATGGAGTGAGAAATAGTGTGATTTGTGAAAGGTGCGATGTGAAAGATTTAGTTGTAAATGTGACTAAATCATCTAAAGAAAATTTTAAAAAGATATATATTGAAGGAAACTTTAGTAGAGGACGGCCATGGAGGACACATTTAGATCAAAAGAGAATGTACACAAAAAGGCAGGCGTCCAAAAGTCTAAAGGATAATAGAACATGTATGATAAGATTGACGAATGTATTTGAGGTTTGCCAGGATCGCGCAGAGTGGCGTTTATTATTCTCTACCTACCCCAATGGGAACTAATGGCATGAGTGTATGCATACGTGTATACAAAAAGAAATGTGAAGATGTTTTAAGCACGAAAAGAGGATGGATTAAATTTAATTGGTGCAATGTTTAATAAGAGCCAATGTGGAGAGTAATATCAGTAGATGATAACCACAGAGGACATATTATAATCAAATAGAAGTAATGCTAATAAACGCCAAAATTAAGGGGCATGTATGAAAAGATTCATCCATCCATATTTTCTTAACGAAGTTAGAGAGGCGATCGATAGTCTCTGCCCATCTTAATCGGAACTGATGGCGTGTGTATATGTATGTTTAATGGAAATCTGACTAAGATAAATTACGTGTTTTTTTTGGATTCAAAAGAAAAAAATATGTAAGAAGTTTACAAATATGAATCTATTTTGTGTTAAGTACATTGTATAGCATGCAAACGAAATAATTTCAGGACTCTAAATAGCTCCAACTCAAACGTACACGCCGTAAATCTCTGAAGAGTTTGGGACAGGTGTCACGTGACATTGTCACCTGGTGTTCAGAGTACCCACGTTTTGCATGAACAGTGTACTCACGTGATAGGGGGCAGGCCTGTCGCCGTTCTGTACGAATACACTGTCACATGATTATATACAATCAGCCATGTGGATTTCCTCGCGATGTTTTCACTCACCGTTAACAACCATAATAAATAACCCCACATGTCTTTAGAAAAGACAAATTGATATATGCCCGACCCAGACTTGAACCCTCATCGTGTGCACGATAAGCGCTGTTCTACCCACTGAGCTACAAGGGTTAGGTTAGTAGTCTAAATACTCCTTCTCTATCTTCTCTTTTATTTGAATAATAAAGTTAATGACGCTGTATGATAACAATTTAATATACATACATACATATACTCACGCCATTAGTTCCCATTGGGGTAGGCAGAGACTATTGATCGCCACTTCGTACGATCCTGACAAACCTCTCTAGCTTCGTTTGCATCCATCAATCTTTTCATACATGCTCTTTTATTCTTCATACTTCGGACGGCAGCCTTTTTGAGCACACTCTCAATTTGGTCCAAGTGTGTTCTCCGTGGTCATCCTCTACTAACATTACCATCCACACTAGCTCTATAGATCCCTTTTACCAATTTTCTATCATCCATCCTCTCTATGTGCCCAAACCATCTCAACATTCCTTTTTCTATCTTTCTTACAATATCATCTTTCACACCACACTTTTCAGGTATAACACTATACATACATAATTTAACATTACAGCGATATAATATTTTGTATTTGTTTATAAATAGGCATATGCCTATCAGTATAAAATTAAAAGAAAGGTATAAGATTTACTACTTCGTAAAAATAAGTAAAAAATTAAAAACAAGTCAAAATTGGTCAAGAAAGAGCGGATCTCTATTGTTTTATTTTCAGTACCGCAATATGGTTATCAAATTCAAATCAAATAACAGTTATGAATAAGAATAAAGAAATTTACACACATGTGTGACTGATATTCGTAAGTTGTTAAAAAGTAAGTACCTAAGAAAAGATAAAACGTGCTCAAAAGGAGTGCGTATTAAAGTGTGAAGAATAAAAGGGTATTACGATGATGAAAGATTAAAAGAAAGAATAAGTTTAAAATTTTCTGTTACTGAGAGTGAGTGCATGTATTTTTCCAAAATTATTATTGTTTTAGGGCTATATTTAAAGATAGTGCCATTTCAGCTATCACGACTATCCTCTAGTCTTGCAATTATAAGCTAAGTCCTATGTAGAGCCTGAAAGACAAAAAATCACTACCATGAATATTATTTATACGGTAAAGTAACATAGGCACGTACACTAAAAACGTGTAAAGACAAATAGCAGCCTGCCCCGGTTTTGCGTGGGTATTCAGTTATTTTTTTGTTAAAGGTACTATTTTATATTAAAGAGTAAAGGTATCAAAACAAAATCGAGGCAATCTAAACATTAACAATCATGTCATGTGGCTGATCGAAAGAACCAGTACCATTACTATTATTAAAATAAAATATATTTTTTAAACTAATTTAATATTAAATTATATTTAACAACCTCGGCGACTCATTGGGAATAACATGGGTCTCAGATGCAAAGAGGTACGGATTTAAATAGACCCTTCACTTTTCTTACTATTTTCTATAACGCTTACTATGTAAGTAATACGAATGTTCTGTGACAATGTGTGGAATGGTACATACTGAGGTATTATACTGATAAAGCGGTGCAGGTTCAAACTCTAAGGCGTAAGTAATTTATTCTGACAAACAGAAAACACTGAAAAGTAGAGTCAAAAATATAATGTAGAGCTCTTGATAAATAGTGCTTCTACCAACCCATTAGGGATATGCGCCATGAACGCTTTACATTCAACGCAGTTAACTCATGTAATGCAAACCGAAATCCTAGCTGGGTGACCTAAATTAAAGTCACATTGTCCAATGCTGCACAAATCCAGTTTACTTTTCAATTTTGCTGACGCGGCTGTGATGACCACATCACATCCGAAACGAGTTTGTCAACATCTTACACTTCGATATCGAGTGCGACTTCAGTGCATCCACAATGCATTCGATTATGGCACATAACAATAACATCGTTAATCACAAAAATGATCAGCAAAAGTTGATTGAACTTATTGCACAACTCGATCAACAAATTTAACCGAATAATCATTATGCAAAGACCTAGATTCGGATGCTCGCCGGTGCCACTTTTCACGAATCAGGAGATTTTACCGATTGCCAACCGAGATGTGTCACCTACCATCTTACACAATTCGAATCAAAACATCTGTATTGAAATTTCAGTGCGCAATCGAGAACCGATCTAACGGTATATCGGCATCGGTGTTATCAATTGACGCGCGCGTTGCGAGACTTCGTGATAATAAAAGTGAGTAGTGTATACAAAGGCTATAGGGTTCTTATTGAAGGATCTAGATAATTAGGTGCGTGACGAAAATAGCGAGGCCAGACGACGCACGGGCCCGGGCCAGGTGACGTCAGGCGCCGCGGCGGGGCAATACGGGCCCCGCGCGCTTCCCGCAGTGTCGCGCGCGCCGCCACCTCGCTAGCACGCCTGCCTCCGCCGCCGCCCGCCGAGCGCTCGGACCCTCCACTCCTACGCTCCTGTAAGTACCCGCGCTCGACTCGCCCCATCCACCACCCTACTACCCCCACCGACCCACGCATCCACTCTAACTCTGCACACATACCTAACTCATATCATGTCGAAACCTATGACGATGCTCATACGTGTAATCAGCTGTTTTTATCATCATCATCTAATTAAATACTTTCTTTGTTTGGCATCCTACGTGTGCGAAGATGATTTCACTGGACGGTATAGTAGGTGGCAGTTCGCCGCCGCGCTGTCGGGACCCAGTTTCTCGTCGGCAAAGAGGCGAGCAACCTTGGCGCATCGTGCAATGCAGCTCGCGGAGACCTTGCAAGTCACGCGTCACACTAACCTCGCCTCGGCGCCGCCTCTACCCCGCTCTAAACGTTGGCTACTACACGCGACTTTTCGTATCCCGCGTTATCCATTGCCGTTTTCTTACTAACAACGCTAACCATCGACTATTACAACTCGCAATGTACGATAGAGTTTTTAAAATATTCATTCGTGAGATCTGTTTTGATGGTATCGCGGTAAAGCCCCATTGATAGCTACCAAACACAAACAGCTGACCGACAACGAACGTCTTTTTTCGACTGATAATAATGAGTACGTCGCGGTCACCCAAGGACGGTCGACCGCTATCGTGTAATTCGCTGTATCGGTGACGCCGAGTACGCAATATGAAAAACACAACTGAGGCGTAAATTACTTTGGCAATTAGTGTAATGGGAACCTAGTCGCTAAGAAAGTCTCGCTGAGCGTTGTAGAACAGAGCGTGTTGTGTTGGACAAAGGGGCCCTAACGTTTCCCAGTGAGTTGTGTGAGTTATCACGATGATGACTAGAAAAACACGCAACTCTTTATCTCGGTTAGGTTCGCTATCAGCTCGTGCGTGCTCGCCTCGGACTAACATTGTCTACTGGAGCCATTCGAGTCTTTTGTAACACCTCCATATCGTATATAACTAACAAAACATATGCATTATCTTTTCACACTATCTTTATTCATACTGAGGTGCTTTCGTTTTAGAGTTTCATTAAGTGATTAGTAATGAATGACTGTATATTAATTTATGCAATGTAATTATTAAGCACTTAGTTAAGCCGAGATGCCAAGTGGTTATTATTATGTTAATGATGACATCATAAATTTTACTTTCATGGGCTATCAACAAGGCAGTTAACCGATCATATTAAATTGGATTATTACAAAACGTAAGTTGATTTTTTATTTGCCGTGTAGTGTCTTAGAATGTCACTACCCCTTTCTACTCACGAGTATCGTAAGAGGCGACCAGGGGTATGGGATTTTTTAAGTGGTTTTTGGGCGATACGGTTGGAGTCTCATCACCAACGATACTTTATTTTTTACGAGTTTCCACTTCTAATTGTGGCTGACAAGTTTTTAGTTCTAAAGCTCTGGCCACCCCTCTTTGGGATTTTTGGTCATGAGTAATATGTATGTAAGATGATTTTAAATTTGATATGAGAGAAGATAAATACATTTAAGAGCACAATGACAATGATGTTGTATGACGTGTAATGTTTACCTTGGTTCCGTCATCATCCACGGTCATAAGAACCGGTATTACGAGAGGACCCCTCTGAGAATTCATCACTGCTTTACCTTTTTACAAACAATTTGATATAATATATTCTCAGCTAATTTCTGATTTGGAAGAATATAAAGTAGCTGTACGTGTGAGTGTAGAGACTATAAGATTGTGTTATGTAGTTAGCCATTGAATTACTTATATTGGTCTCATCTAATATTACTGAAAACGAAGAAAAAGGTCTTTATACTTACTCAAACAAAACTTAGAATAACCCATAGGATAAACAGTGATAATAACTTATTCATCCATTATCGCATCATATGCCTAATTATTTCAAGACACTATAATAGAATTCAAGATAATTTACTGTCATGATGACATAATAATAATGTGATCTAGTGTGTAGGACGAAGATTTGAGGCAAGTTTAAAGTACGCTTTAACTGAAGTCGTATAGGCGCAGCTGTATATAAGAGACTCTTTCATCAGGCAAAGGGAAAATACTTCCCACCAAACTTTCAACCTTATTATTATTGAAATAGAGATCAAATACAGTAAAATTTTATTCATTGCTATGCCTTATTAAGGGTTAATAAAAGTTCTATAAACATCCTAACAGTCTCTATTAGTTATCATAGAATAATAGGCTTACTAGAGTAGGGTAATAGAAGATTGGCCTCTAGGTAATATGATAGGAATTCTGGTTCGAACTAAGGGTCCGGAACAGGGAGAAGATTTTACTACATCACTACCGATTTTGAAAAATATTGAAAGTTTATTTTGCCTAGTTTACCCTACGAGGAAAATCTTGAGAAAAAATAATATTTATTCAAAAATGTGTTTATTGTAATTGAAGGTTAAAATTGCGAATCCCAAGTTCTTTAAATATTTGATGTTTTCTGTATAGCAAGCACGAGCGCTATTTTATCGACACAATAACGGTTATAATGAGATGGCAGTATACGATACTAAGTAAGTGCGTAAGAGATGGCTGCTTTATCCCACGCGATAACTAGTTTAAACACGGCTCGTGCTTGCCCTTCTGTGTCATTATCTTGGATACAGTTTCGATCAAGTGAGGAATCAATGCCTTATCGATAAATTTTTTATCGGAGCCAAAACCATTTTCCTTTTATTATTTTCCTTATTTTTCATACATGCTTTTCGTCCTTGTATGTTGGTAATGATAGGTTTATAAGACAAGTATTTAATCCTTAGTTACCTTAATTGCCTCTACTTCCTTCTCAACTCTCTTTATTCGCTGTCTGTTTAAAGTTATTGATCATCATTATAATAAAGAGATTTTCTATATATATAGTATAGGTCTTGAACTTTTTTGTATTTTTCTCTTACTTGAAATATAGTGTGCCGTTTGTTTCTCAAATAAATAAATTAATAATATTTGAGTGTCTCTTTGCACTATTAAAATAACCGCTTTTTACTACCACTTATACATATTCATTTTTTTTCCCTGTTTGATACGGCTAGTCTCTTAAAAGGCTGGATTGTGACTCATCAGATAGTCGATGAATTTAGGAGTATTTTGGGTCACTTATTTCTAATCTTAATACCCAGGGCAGATTGCTTCTTTTATATCATGACTAAACGTTGTGCTCTATTTTTTTTATTTTTTTATTTGTACTTTATAATCAATGCGCTATAATTTTTGCCGCTGGTAAAATATTTGGATTATAACATAACATTGCCATTAACACAATCGTGTAATCGTCCTTTAAACAAAACCGAAACAAAATTTTTATAGTTAATTGCTTAGAATGGTTATTTATTTATTTTAAATGTCCTTTCAGAAAATGGTGAGAAAATACGAAAGAATGACCGGTCGTCAGACTTGGAATGAAGAGGACATGGCAAAAGCCGTAGCTGCTGTTGTGAACGGCAAAATGGGCTACAAGCTTGCTGCCAGAACATTCCAAATTCCCCGGTCCACCCTCCAAAGACGCGCCAGCAAGATCAGATACCGAGTCCCAGACCCCCATAACCTAGAACATAAACATGTAATGGGTAACTACAGAAGAGTTTTCACAGAAAGCCAAGAGAGAGACTTAGTTGGGTACATCAAAAGCATGGAACAATTCTTCATGAATGTATCCAGAAGAGATATTAGAGAACTCGCATTCCAATACGCTGAGGATAACCATTTGAACCATCCTTTCGATCCCAACACCAGGATGGCTGGGGAGGACTGGGTAAGGAACTTTCTTAAACGAAACCCCGAACTGCTGGACAAAGCCACGAAGGAGTATGAGCCTGTAAACTTTGACCAATTCTATCACTTCATGTCGCAACTGTCATGATGATATAATAATTTAGTTCAATTGGTAAGAAACCCACCAAAATGGTCGATGCGATGAAGAGTATATTTTATATAGAAAGTTTGTTACACGTGGTATGTATGAGCTAAGCTCAATAGTTTAAACAAAAATTCCTTAATTAAGTACTTACAGATATTAGAATGAATCGTTTCTAGTTGATCAAAGTCTATGTTGTTGATATGTCGTAAATTTTACTTGCTGTAAGGGCTGTGATAAATGATGAAGAAAGAGCTTGGATGTTAAATATATTTATACCTACTCTCTTTCGGTTACACATTTTTTTCTTCTTTTTAAATTAATACTTGGCTGGCCTGTTACTATAATATACATTTATAATCTGTGATTTTGAGATTTGGCTTACACACTTTTCTAGAATTAACCTACTACAGTCAGCTCAAAAAATTTTATGATGTTTCCGTATCTTAATTACACCAATATTATGATATGATGTTTCACCATCAATGTCAATCTAAGTTATGCCGTTATAATTATGTTTCACAGTACATTAACAAAAGTTTAATACTGGTTTTGTCCAAAATATCAATTAGCCAAATCACAAAATACCATTATTTTAAAATTCCTTGACCAATGGCAAAATAAGTAGATAAGTCTACAGATATTTATTTTTGTTGGTCAAGTTTTCGATTATAGATTCAAATAATATTTCACTAATTTAAAAGTTTTTAATAATTATTTTGTATGTTTTAGCAAAATTTTGTTATAATATATTTTTTAGATTTAAGTTTGAATGAAACCGTTGTTGCAAAAACAGATTGAAACTGTAGCTAAGATACCAATTATTAACTTTTTTATTAAACATTAGCTCATTATTGCAAAACACGCACATCGTAATATTTAAATCCAAATCACTCTGAATCTCATGCAAAATATAATTTATCAATACGTTTAAAGCTATAATATTTATAAATGAGCAAGCAGGTCTTCTGTTTTGTTCAGATTAACAAGCACTGCCAGCAAAAAATTCAGGTAATGAGCCTATTATCTTTTTACATAGAGGTCTTAAGTAAATAGAAAGAAAACCAAACGTAGTTTATTAAAAAATTGCTGATACAATTCCGGTAAAAACTAATTGTCAAAATACGTTGTCCCAACACCCTTATTTGTTGATTCAATGTTCTGCCTTTTTGGTCATATATTTGCTTCACTTAAGTCAGTGGAATTGAACCACTTACAGAAAATGAGATTCTTCGTTTCTTCTCTATTTAGCTAAGTTCTCTATGTCTTTGTATATGATTCTGTTCCCGCCATAATTATTTTAATAAATGAAAGACAAAACTTTTAAAACTTTTGTTAGATTCTTCTTCAGAAATATCTATAGGCTAGATTAAAGAAAGATGATAATAATCTTGGTACATCGTGCATTATCTGAAGAGTTGATATTTCTCGTGTGTTTACGTGATAATTTGGTGATTGGTATATCGGTGATAAAAGTTGGGAATTGTGATAAGACTATTTGTAATTTAGGGAACAAACTGGGCAAAGTTATTGAATGTGGAATGTTTTTCAATATCTTATAGAAAATTATCAAGGCACAGCCTCGACAATATTTATCCTTTTTCACTGTTTAACAGTTTTTTTGTGTTTTTAAATTTTTTATGGTTAATATTTTGTTTTGTCAAAACTGCTCAAACAACGAATACAAAAGACACAAAAATGTTCTAAATTTATTTTTTGTGACGTGTATATTAGAAATCAATTTTTATGTTTATTAAAATCGTGTATCGTACATAACCAGAACTATAAAAAAATATGAAGACGACATTTGGTAAACATAAAAAAAATGTACTGCGTTCAATGACAAAAACTTATTTTGTATTTATTATAGTTTTAGAGTGTTAAAAAAATATTTAGCCCTAAAATATATATTCGAAATAGCCTTCTGTAACATGATAGCTGCGTTACCTGAGAACCTAACAATTTGATCTCTACAAAAAAACAATAGAAAATATTTTGCATAATGTTATTTATAGTATAGATATTTTATTGTAAGAGATATATTTATATATGTTTTGGACAATGCTAATGTTCGTGTGACCTTAAAAGCCAAACCTAAGATAAGTTCGAGATTAAGTTGATGTTAATAATAATAATTCAAATTTTCCTTTTAGTACTTAATAGTTGTTACATGATAATAAATATTTTTAAATTTATTCGTGTTTTTGAATAATATCTAACTCTGAAGCTCCGGCCATTTTTTTATATTTACACAGTGAGTACAGGTATGGGTGTTATTTATTATGTATTGATTTTATATTAGACGGCGTGATTCAGAATCAATACTAACAATTTGTAATAAGTTGCTGATTTTCAATAAAGTGGATCAAAATTAATCCGAAACTAACCCCGTTTTGATTGGAAACAACAGATTTTATATCTTTAGTTCCATCCAATGAAATGTAATTCTGACCACGATATGGGTCGTAAACACCCTAAATTTGTATTATTTAGTATAACTTTGATCTATACGGTAGACGTAAGAAAATCAGTAAAAAGAGATTTAAAGACCCATTGTGAAAGGTAATATCAGTAGAGGACAACCACGGAGGACACATTTTGTTTTTATAGAGAATATGAGAATGTCTGAAGAATAAATGGGCTTATATGAAAAGATTGATGTATGTAGACGAAGCTTGGAGGATTGCCAGGATCGTACAAAATGTCGTTCAGTATTCTTTGTCCACTATAATGGACATTAAGTGAATACCCGAAAAGCATATTGATTGAGTTGTAAAGTGTCGGCTTAAAATAGCGCTACCCCATTTCTTCCCGCGGGTGTTCGAAAGAGGCGGCTAAGGGTATTGGGTCTTTTTAATTGATTTTTGGGCGATTTAGTTGGAAATCCATTACCACAATTTTTTGATTACAATCTTTTTCCCACTCATCTTTCAAAAATTGCTGAAGAATTTCTTATTCTAAAGCCTTGGCTAACCCTTCTAGGGGTTTATAGCCGTGAGTATATATGCATATTCATCGTATGTCGGTTATAAACAGTTCCATATTTTTCAAACATATCTTATGTATTCTTACTTTTGTTCTTACACAGCACACAATGCTTACTTGATTAAAAAGAATAAAAGTCATCAGATATATTAGTAATACTTACTTGCCGGAATGCTCTTCGTCCGCCACATGTATGCGGAAAACACAAAACTGCATTACTATTGCCTGTGTCTTATAGAAAACCGCCATGAATCATTTTAAAACGAGTTTAGTAGTTAATATCAAAGTAAAGAGCTTTAAGGATTTATATGATTCGTACATAATTTTTAACTTCTTGCTGGTTGTGAGTATGATTAGAAAATAATATAATCATTTCATTATTACGTGAAACGCAAAAGTGAACTCATTCAGGTCAATCTACTATAAACGCCTGCCATTTGTAATATAATTTAAATTTGCCTTCCGTCCGTAGTCCTCTTCTACCAGCAACATTACCATCCATATCAGTATAGCAAGCACGAGCGCTATTTTATCGACACGATAACGGTTAGAATGAGATGGCAGTACGATACTAAGTAAGTGCGTAAGAGATGGCTGCTTTATCCCACACGATAACTAGTTTAAACACGGCTCGTGCTTGCCCCTCTGATTTACCAAATTGCTGTAATCCTATCTATGTCCTAATTCCCCTTAAGATGCTGTATTCTTTCTTTTTAAAAAATATCTGTCAAATTGCACCGTTCAAGGATAACTATTTTTTTCAATACCACATTAATTAATGGCTAAGTAGCCCCATATTTAACTTAATGCAAGTAGTGAGTGAGTCCAAGTAAATTAAGTTGTTTTTGCTTGACTCTCATTATTCATTTGCCATCCTCCACATTATCTGCCATTCCTAATCGTAGGAAATATATCGGTGCGAACCATGTCATGCAACAGTGATAAAATTTTGAGTTAAAACAGCAATGCTGAATTTGGTCCGCGCTCACGCTTTCAATTTAGAAATAACAGTATGCAACTCAAACTATTAGACGTATGCCTTTCAATTAAATTTTACAAGGAAGTCAGTTTGCTATAGGGTATAAGACAGGCGTCTATACTATTAAGTTTTAGAAGAATTATCTAGTTCCATGCATTATATTCATTCATATTCATTTAGACCACATGAAAATATGATTTTGAGGTATATTGAATTGGAGTATATATTTTTAATCATATCCGCAAAATAACTTGCGCTTTTTTTGGTAAAATTAAAATAATTCAAGATTACCAACAGCAACCGTGATAGCCCAGTGGGTAGAACACTCGGTTTTCGTGCAAACGACTAGTGTTCAAATCCTGGGTCGGGCCTACACCAATTTGTCTTTTCTAAAGACATATGTGTGGTTAATTTATCATGGTTGTTAACGGTGAGGGAAAACATCGTGAGGAAACCCACATGGCTGAGTTGTACTTAGTCACGTGACAGTGTATTCGTACAAAACGGCGATAGGCCTGCCCCCTATCACGTGAATACACTGTCCATGCAAAACGTGGGTACTCTGAACACCAGGTAACAAAGTCACGTGATGTTCAGAAGTATTAGTACCTCTGCCAACCCCTTCGGGGATATTCGGCGTGAACGTTTATGTTATGTTATGTTATGTTACCAACAGCTGTGCCGTGTTACCTATGTCAAATGCTATGGAATGCAAACTACAAAACGTATTGTTTCTTAAGAGCTTATTCCATTTGTCTGAATGAAGACGTCTGAAAGCCACAGAATCTGAATTCAGACTAGTGGAATAACGTTCAAACTGAAATTTGTGTAGTGGAATAACAAGCGTCTGCGGCAGTAACTTCGAAGGACGTCTGAATTCAGCAACGACAAAGTGTAATGGAATAAGCTCTTTATGCCTCTTATGCCTTTATGCTCTTTATACCAATGCTCAAATGAACATTTTATTGCTTGTTTATTGTACGTGTACGATTGGTTTTAACTACCACTTTTATTTATGTTTAAACGTTGGATTTTTATTGCTCCAAAGATAGGTAAATAAAGTATTTAGTTACACATAAAATACTTTTTAGAAAGGTTTCAAAATAATTGTTTTATTGTAGGGTTGTACACTTCTCTTAAGAACAACTACTTTTATTATAGAAGCGGATAAAAAAACTTAGAAAAATTAACTAGATTAGAAGCATTCGGTATGGTATAGGGGACGAGAAGGTAAAAAAATGTTTGATGGTATAGCGGCTTTACCATGAATGTATGTGTGCCGGGCAGCTCAGGGCAGTCCTGGCTAAGAAATCAGATAGAGAGGAGAAAGGAGACCTAATAAGGTACTATGCGGGAGTCCTATGTCACTCAGCCCGCTCTTGCAACTTCGGGAGGCCTGTGCCAGTAGAAAAAAATCGCTGTATAATTACAGTTTTTTTTTTAATTTAGCAGTTAGGAGCGCGTTTTCTCGGCTAATCTCAATGCGACGCCAGGTCTTTTGGCGAGTGGAAGTTCGTCGCTCTTCTGCTAAGGTAAGTTGCATTTTTGCTTGCATACCGACAGACTCCACCCGTGATTTAACGTAGTAACTTTATCCACTTGTATTATTTCATTATTTGTTTTTTTTTTCATAATTGGTGTTCTACACCTGAAAAAAAATGTCGCCGGCCAGCCGATGCTCAAATTGAGTAAATTATACAAGATTTAGGTGAGTTGACCGACAAAGAGCAGCTTTTGCCCAGCACAGGTGATGCTGGTCTTTATGCTCCAAAAATAAAGCTAATATGCTAATATTGTCCTATATTCAAGGAAAAAAAGCACTATTTTCCGTCTGTGAGTGTTGCAAAAAATCTATTTGCAAGCCTCTTTCGGTAGCTGTTACTCTTAATTTGAATGTATTTGTTGATGAAAACCTCATGTGGGGATTATTACTAATAACATATACATACATACATATACTCACGGCTATAATTCCCTAGAAGGGGTAACCAGAGCCAAGGAATTATAAATTCCTCAGCCACTTTTGGAAGTTGAATGGGGAAAAGGCGGTAAAATAAAGGATTTTGGTGATGGGTCTCCAACCGCATCGCCCAAAAATCCAATAACAAGCCCCAATACCCTTAGTCGCCTCTTACGACACCCGTGGTTAGAAAGGGGTAGCGACATTCTAAGCCGGCACTACACGGCAAATATAATAATCCCCGCATGAGGTTTTCGTGAACAAAAACATTAAAAATAAATAGTTACTTTTTCAGCAGAGTATTAAAGTTTAGGTCATGTTCATTTCAGCATTCTTTTCAAGCCGTCAAAAATGCATTACGAGTATATTATGTTTGTGGACGCAGATGCTAAAGTTTTCAGTTACGTAGCCGTCGGGCCAAGCTCCTTCATAACATGTTTTTCTTTGAAGTTTATATTACTAAAACACTCTAGTCTCGCTTTACTGAGAGAGAACTCTTTATTATGTTTTATTATTCTGACATCAAATCCTAACATATTATGAAAAGAAGTCCTCTGGCCGCTTGAGGAGTATTCCGATTTCAGCAGGATCCCATCATCAGAACCTGACCTGTAGCAATTACAAAAAAGTTCGTGTTACGTACGTAAAAACAACTTTATTAAGTATGAAGTTATTAGTGTACCTTTCAAAAAGACACTTTCTTTTCACCCATAATTAATTAATTAAAAAAAAGAAAACTTTCTTTAAATTCGCCGAAGGAACCCAAAAAAATAAAAGGAATTATGTTTTTAGTGTACTTCCGCTCTTAACGGTTTTGTGAACGATTCAATAAACGTCTTTGAACGTTGAAAGAAATATGAAATAGCAATATTTTCATAAAGAAATGTTTATTGCTTTGAGAACTTATGAGGATTCTGCAGACTTTGCTCTGTACTTTCAAAGGAATTGCTTGTGGGCGTTGCGGCATCAAAAATAAATGTATTCTCGATGGAAAACTTTGTATTTTGCTAAAAGATGTAACAAAAAAGCAAACACTACGCGGGTTAATATCTAACATTTGTTCTAACATTTTAATGTCAATTATAAAAAGGTATTTAAAATTTAAAAGTTACTATTGCGAATACTACTGTAACTGTGTGTTAGATCTAACGAACCAACCATGAAAATAATTTTACAACACAGTATGTGTTTATATGCTAAGATAATATTAAATTTCTCTGGTCTTTTTGCTTAAGATGGCCGAGGCCAGAAATCCTTGTATATGAACTCATTCAAAAAATCAAGAGTTAGGAGCAAGTATAATACAATTATCTAAGACTACATACTATTTAATATATTAAGATTCATAAGCAACATTTCAAATTTACCTTAAATATAAGGCCACATACTTTTAGGTTTTAATAAATCTCTGCTGACACACGTATTCGAAAATTGATCGTCGCCATTTTACTGGTATGGTGCGGTTTTAGCCCTATGATGCGAGTTCGAACGTTTAACTTTACATCGGTTTGAGCTTCCTTCACTTTAGTCTGATTTAATGTTACAAGTGGTTTAATTTTATTTTATGACATGTTTAGTATGAAATAGCTTTACGAAATTATCCCCACTTCGAAAATTCCTCGTCACCATTCTAGCGAGACAGTTGTTACAGCCCGATAGAGCTATTTCGAACGTTCAACTTTACAGTAGGAGTATAAAAGTCATATATTTTAAATTAAATTATTTTAATCCTCGAAAATTTAATAGTGAAAATACCATCATTGATATTCTGTATTGTAAAATCTACTCAAACTCATAAGGTAAAACTAAATATTAAAGATTTTTGCCCAAACTTTTTGATTTAATTAGACTTTGTTTTGCATGAAAACCTCATGTGGGGATTATTAATCGTACTAATCAATTAAGGAAATAAAATTTTTCACTAGTAGTCACTTTATACCATAGCACAGCTGGCAGAGCGACGAGGGCGAATACCCGGATCAAACCCGGATGTCGTGCGTTCGAGTCCCGCAGTATCGAAAACTTTTATTCCCTTAATTGACTATATATTTTTTGACTGTTGGCTGTTGGGTAGTTAAGTGGTCTAATCACCTAATTCTACCTTCAGGATTAATTTTTGAGCATATCTATATACCTATGCTTTCTATAAAGTAATAAATAATGCAAAGTCTAATACCGAAAAAGCATCGTCTAACCAGCCAGGCTGACGGTTAAGCTTAAAATAGATTTTATATAATTTAAATCTTTTTGTTCATGAAAACCTCATGTGGGGATTATTTACTAATAAATAAATAATAAATAAAGGAAAGAAAAATTTCGACACAGGCGGGAATCGAACCCGCGTAGGAAACGCAAACACTACTTAAACGTGTAAAAGAATTAAAGGATAGAAAAATTTCGCACTGGCAGCCAATTGACACGGTGGCTCAGTTGGCAGAGCGTCGGGGCGTATACCCGAGGTCGCGGGTTCGATTCCCGCCTGTGTCGAAAAAAAAAATTTTTCTTTCCTTTATTTATTATTTATTTATTAGTAAATAATCCCCACATGAGGTTTTCATGAACAAAAAGATTTAAATTATGTGATAGTTAGGCGTTTTCAACATTTGCATTCTATCTGAAAAGGTAGACAAGTGGCCTTCCGAATTAGTTAAAAATTCGGAGGTAGGAAACGCAAACACTACTTAAACGTGTAAAAGAATTAAAGGATAGAAAAAATTCGCACTGGCAGCCAATTGACACGGTGGCTCAGTTGGCAGAGCGTCGGGGCGTATACCCGAGGTCGCGGGTTCGATTCCCGCCTGTGTCGAAATTTTTCTTTCCTTTATTTATTCTTTATTTATTACTAGTGGATCGGGCCCAGCTCCGCTCGGATAGCGTAGTTTTAAAAATATCTGAGGTTTCTTCAATCACTGCTCAATTTCTAGCATTCCTGAATAGTGTAGCTTTGTGATTGTGAAAGCGCTTTAATGAACGGTTCAGTATCTCCGAAAATAAAACCATACAAACAAACAATCAGAGTTACAAACTTTGCATACATACAGGGAGTATATGTATATTCCAGGCTATCTTTTGCGCGCGCAACCATTACTTAAAAAAATATCCTTTCTAAATTCACGTGCGACGACAGGGTGCGATAGCTTATTTCATGTATAAGTTTGGTTATTCTATACCGATTTCTATGATTCTTTTTTTATTGAATAGGTAATAATGTAAACTTTTTTAAATGAGAGATAAATGAGAGAACTATAAACGTAAGAGTAAACAAATATAATCAGGATGCTCCGAACTGCTAAGCTATCAGGAATTACACGTGTTATTATGAGTCAACCATAAAAGATAGACATATGCTGCAGAAGGATATATTTTAGAAAATTTGATGTAAAATATTTTCGTCATACATGATTTCTATGTAACTATAACCACTAAGGCTGCACACGCGACGGTAGCTTAAAAATGGAGTAACTTCCCCCGTTTTCCCAAATTTTCCCAAAATTCCCCTTAACTACTCTGCTGAAAAGCACACTATAACCTGCCCAGGAGTATGAAGAATAATTCTACCAAGTTTCGTTAAAATCAGTCGAGTAGTTTTTGTTTCCATAAGGAACATACAAACCGACAGACAGACAGACAGACAGACGGACAGACAGACAGACAGACAAAAATTTACTGATTGCATTTTTGGCATCAGTATCGATCACTAATCACCCCCTGATAGTTATTTTGAAAATATATTTAATGTACAGAATTGACCTCTCTACAGATTTATAATAAGTATAGATTAATAATCCCCACATGAGTTTTTCATGAATAAAAAAGATTTAAATTATGATTCTTTGAAGTAAAGACGCACTGCAAAAGTTCTATTATGTTGAAATTCTTTAATTACTAATGCATTAAAATCTTTCCGTCGAACCAAAATAAGTGATCATTTTAAATAATGTATTAAATGTAAAAAAAATAGTACGTTCGTTTCATTTTCCCTATCCTGCATAATACGATTTCTCGCTTCAGACTCGTTTATGGTGGGGTCCCTGAGAAATCGTCTTAAGCGGGATATACTGTATACGAGCATGATCTCATGTTATGCTTTCCCTAGACCCTAGTTATCTCTCAATGCAATTGAATTCTATCAATAAAAATAGTCATGAAATTTATGCATACAAGTAAATAAACAAAATTGAAAACTATCAACATAAAACACGTATCCAACCGAAACCGCAGCATTTCATACTCGCAATGCGAACCACGTTAATACGGAACAGTTTCTGTTCAAACATCCCGTCATGAAAGCGGTAGTATTTGCTCTGGCGTGTACAATTTGTACAGCTATGTAGTATGTAGACTGCAATGCAATTACATTGATGTTTGCACTCCGAGGACTCGCTACTCGCTTGGCTGGAGACGAGACGCCGACATCCGACAGGGAGGTGTGCTCCGTACTCTGAGGGTGGCACTTATAATTTAAATTGCTATTTGATGTTAGAAAAGTTTGAAATTATATTGCAATACCTCCTCCGCAGCTATGACAGCACGGTGACAGTTAAATTGGTTGATCAAATTCTTCATTAACTTTAAGGAGTAGAAAGGAATGGTTAGCAATCAAAACTAGAGTAATTGCATCACTCACCAAAAAGTGGCTCCGTTAGTATCTGTTAGGGTGCATTTCCATAAGAAGTGTGAAGCTATGCAAAGCTATGTTTGTATAATGCGAAAGCTGTAATGCAAAACTATGTGACTGTCTATTTTGTATGTGTTTAAGACAGTATGAACCATGAAGAGGCTACATTTTTGACAAAACCGTTTCAACTATAATATTCATATACTAAATAATATCATAACTATATATATTCATAGCATACATAGTTGAGTAGGACTCATTTCCACCACTGCAGTGCTAGACTATCTGAAGCAATATGTGTGCTTGGTTAGTATCTAACTCATTCATAGATAACGCAACATACATTCATCCACATACTTGGTTATTTTAAGAGGAGATACGTGCTAGTGCTGGTTTAAGCTGATATTTTGCTTAGAGAAAGGGAGAACTGTACCTGGCTACCTTTTCTGCAATTATAACCATAAGGAACAAGTAAAAATCGACAAAAAAACATGTTTTTTAGTAAACTATTACCCAACCTTCCCAATCCTTATATTTTCATCAGTGAAAACCGCCAGATAATCTAAAATTCATCCGTGAATTTCTCAGCTATCAAACAACGCGACAGATCCAGAAGTTTAGTCATTAATGCAGCTGCGTCTCTATTTATACAGCACTTGATTATATTGGGAGAGTTGGCGTCAAACGAATAGAATGCAGTCAAAGGTATAGTCAAAGAGGCTCGTAGTAGCGTAGCAAATAGACGGCAAAGCTGATACGAACTACTGAATAGAGGAGCCAACGACGCGGAACGCTCTCTCACGAGCTTCTCGAGAAATGGAACGAGTCCTAGAAAAACATGTCTACTTCGGTTTGCGAAGTCGAGTAAATATATATATATATAAATTTTTTTTATGTTTAACATACATGTATACATACGACTATAAATCCCAAAAAGGGGTAGCCAGAGCTTCTGAGCTAGAAACTCTTCAGCCTCATTTAGAATTCGATAGGGGATAATATGGTAGAAATAAAGTTTTTGGTGATGCAACTCCAACCGCACCCTAACACCACTTAAAAAGCCCTTAACTTAAAAAACAATAAAGTTAATATTATTAAGACATAATTAATAATGAACTGAATAGGGAAAGAACATGTTTCCTCTCTTAACATCATTTTTGTCTTTGTTTTGTTTTAGTCCCTTCATCAATCAATTCAAACCAGAACTATATTTTTTTTAATTTTTGATGAAATATTAAGCGCGTTATATTAATAGTTATGGATAAAAACGGCTGTACCATACAGACGGACATTCGTACAAACATGAACAAACCGGGGGTTAATTTTTTGCCTTTCGAAAACGAAATCAGTAAAAGAGGTATAAAAAGTACTTGATAACTTTTCACGAAACTTCTAGTTTCGAAAGTAAGAGTAGACCTCCATTTGGGCTCCTTTTATTCCGTTCGTATTTCAACATTATTTTATTTCAACGCTTCGCTTTTCCTTCGACGTGCCAGTGAAGCATTTTCTATTACTTGGACCATTTGTATCCATCCAATGATGTGTTCCATGAAATAAAATGCTTTTATAAACTTGAGTCTCTATTGAAGTAATTTTAAAATACATATACTCACGGCCATAAACCCTAAAAAGGGGAAGTCAGAGCTTCAGACCTAGAAACTCCTGAGCCACATTCGAAAGTAGAAAGTGGTGGTGGTGGGTCTCCAACTGCATTGCCTCAGTCAAAATCCAAAAATCACTTAATAAAGCCCTATACCGTTAGTCACCTCTTTCGACACCCGTAGGTATAAAGGGGTAGTGATATTTTAAGCTGGTACTACACGGCAATGTTTAAATAAATAATTTTAACTAGTGGGTAACCCTGGCGCGACTACGTCGCGTCCAATAAAATGAGTTTATTTTGAAATTTTCCGACCAATCACAGCGCAGCTCTTTTGAATCTCTAGTGATTTTTTCTGATTGGCCGATTTGAAAAAAATCCGACCAATCACAGCGCATCTCTGATCGACTAAAGTTTGCGCGCGCTTATGACACTCAAGCAAAGTCTATGGGCCAAAATCGAAACTTTGAAATTCTGTAACAATTATAACTTAATCCAGTTACATCAGATGTCTGAATTTTGTGCACACCACGGCCGCAAACTGTACAAAACGATACCTGAACCAAATTTCTAGCTTAACTCATCGCGTCACAGGCTTCCGGGCAAGAAAGAGGCTTACAGAAATAATATATAAAGATAAAGATACATTACATTACATGCTGTGTAGTGTCGGCTTAGGATTACGTACACCCACCGCAAGAAATGGGGTATTTCTTGCGGTGGGTGTACGTAAGAGGCGACTAACGGTATTGTGGGCATCACCAACAACCTTTATTTTACCATCTTCTCCCCACACAACTTTCCAAAAGTGGCTGAGGAATGTCTGATTCCTTAAAAAAAAAGTCAAAAAAGTCAAAAAGTTTATTTTTCAAAGTAAAGTTAAATACTAACATTTATAAACGTCAAAATTTTAAATTTATCATTAATCCGTTGCTTCGGAAGGGGTTCGTAAAGAGAAGAAGCAACATAGAAACTCTTTACATTCACATTTTTTATTTTTTTTCAAAATATGATTAGTACAATTTCAGCTTATAAACATGTTTTTAACTTAATAAAAGATTCTCTATGGCACTCATTAAATTTTTTAAATATGTATTGGCAAGGGACAGTTAAAATGCCAATATTTTTAAATTTTTCGAGCAACGAATACCTCGACCTTAACAGGAAAATAGATCGGATAGCTCGCTTTTGTAAGACAAAAACTTTGTGAACATCAGCCGCTTTACCCCATAATAAAACCTTAGCTCTGGCTATCCCTTCTAGGGATTTATAGCCGTGAGTATACGTATGTATACATTACATCTAGGTTGACAACATCACTTACACTATGTCTCTATTTCAAAGTGTACTTTGATGTGGTATATTTAGAATTACCGAGGCGTATGGATCTTTTTAAGTTTGTTGTTATCAATAGCAACTCTTACTCGCAGTATATTTCCATCCATAAATTTCTCAGCCACCTTTGGAAAGTTAAGAGGGGAAAGGATGGTAAAATTAAAGTTGTCGGTGATGGGTCTCCAACCGCATCGCCCTACCGCAAGAAATAGGGTAGTGCTAATTTAAGCCGATATTACACAGCATATTTGTATAATGGGGTCATTATAGGTTATTAAAGTAAGGACCAGAAACTACTGAATTTTCAAATCTCATATCACATAATTACTATCTTATACAGGGTCTTTCAACAAGAACTTTTTGATGAAGATGATTCTATTTTATATTGTGGTTAGGTATTAACTGAAGAGGAAAGTTCGGCAATTATGAATGAAAAATTATATCTAGCAAATATCCACGACGAACACGCTACAGCAGTCAATTCTTTCATCAAAATTTTTGATATTTTTTTGGTAAGATTTCTGGTTTATTTCGGCTATAACATCAAATATCTTGAGTTTTAAGGCTGCAATCGATTCGATTAGCTCCGGATAGATTCTATTCTTAAGAAAACTCTACAAATAATAACCCAGTGGTGTTAAATCACACGATCTAGCTGGCTATTTAACAGCAGAAGAAGAAAAAAAATCTTCTTTATCAACAAAATCTGTTTTTTAAAATACAAAGCTCTTATTGAAACACCCTTTAGATTATTTAAATATTTTTTTTCATGAAAACCTCATGTGGGGATTATTACTAATAAATAAAGAATAAATAAAGGAAAGAAAAATTTATGAAGAATAAAAGAGCATGTATGAAAAGATTGATGGATGTAAACGAAGCTAGAGAGGTTTGTCAGGATCGTACGAAGTGGCGATCGATAGTCTCTGCTTACCCCAATGGGAATTAATGGCGTGAGTATATGTATGTATGTAAAAATTTCGGCACAGAGCGTATACCCGAGGTCGCGGGTTCGATTCGCGCCTGTGTCGAAATTTTTCTTTCCTTTATTTATTAGTAACTAGCTGACCCGACAGACTTCGTACTGTTAAATTTGCTTATTACAAAATTATAGGCGTTTTTTCCGGTACTCTTAGTTCAATCAGCCGTGAATATTTTATTGATCATTTTTTTCCGGGATGTAAAGTATTTGGATCATTATCTTGCATTCTGCCAAATTTCATTCACGCAAATTATGTACTTAAGGAGCCTTTTCGCCTCAAACACACAAACAACCGATACTTAACTACCTATTTTTTACCTATTCAAGGTTTCTTTGTACAAAATTATTATTTAAAATGAATCACATAAATTAAATTTTAAAAATCAATTGTAAACTTGAAACGAAGAGCCGCGCCGCGCCGCACTGAAAATTTCATAATTCGACACAACCATCAACGTTGTCTGCCCTCACGTGTCTGTCTGCCCGTTCGGGTCCAGGGTTGCCAGATGGCATTTTTTTTTTCTCGTACCAGGGTTGCTAAATATCTCGTAATTTCAACACATAATCTCGTAAAAGCATAAATTTAAAGAAACTCAAATAAAATTAATGAGTTTATGCTATTTACTGTACTGTGTAACTTGTGTAGTCATATTCTTTGCACTTGGGGCTGTTAAATTCAAACAAAACAATTAAAAATCATATTTTTTATTAATTATATTCGACATCAGGGATGTTAGTAAAATCATCTTTATTTTTAGAGTATAGCTTTTCAGCTGTCATTCTGGCGTACATTTCTTTTGATGGATTTGATTAATCCCCGTTCAATATAGCTCTTATTAAGAGAGACACACAAATATAGCAAAACATTAGTGTAATAAGGACAACAACAAAAGAATATTACGAACGGGAATTCCCCACTCAAAGTTGTCAAGTTTCATTTAGTGATGGGGTAGTGCATTTAGTGATGTGCCGAGTCGATCGTTTTGTGTTGGATGGTTCATGATAAGAAAAAGTAAATAAATTTGCAATTTACTACTACTACTAACTAAACGAACTTTTTGGCTGATATAGGTATGCGAAAGAAGTCGTCATTGTTAAAATCTCGTAAAAAAGTGTACGAGATTTTTGTTAATCTTGAATCTCGTACAGACCCTCTAAATCTCGTAATGGTACGAGATTTCTCGTACGTCTGGCAACCCTGTTCGGGTCGCGCACTAGACGTGGGCGTTATGTCACGTCACTAAATACAATAACCTGTGACGCGTTATGTAACTGAATCACTAGTTTCGAACCAACTTAAAAGTAGTGATTTTTGTAAATACGTTATTCGGGCGATATAGACATAGAGGATATTTAGCAAGACTGGGCTTACAATTAATAACCGCCGCACACAATTGAAGACACACAAAGTGGGCAACTTTGTGTGTCTTCGTTGACGTATTTAAATGTTAATTTAGATCCAAAAAGATTTTGGTGTAAATAACCAAACAAAATAGCTATACAATATAAATAAAAATGCAAAAACAAATGACAGTGAAAACGTTGAAAAAGTGTAAATAAACTTGTAAATATATCAAACATGTAAATAAACTGTAAATATTAATAATCATTGTATATACAATCAAAGTTAAAGTCATAGTTTCCTAGTAAACACTAAACAACCATAAATTTATTTAATGCACTCAGTCCTAAGCCTAAATAAAGTATGAAGTGAAGTTAATTTATTGATTTAACTGTATAGCTACAACACAAAACAGTGATTTAATTTATTTTCGTTTCGTGTGAAACTGTTGGTGTGCGTTTTTTTTCAAACAATCACAGTAGCTGAATGAAATAGCTAGTTACAAAAATCACTAGTTTTATAACAGGTGATGCCGACCAAGTCCCTGGTTTCGGTACGTTTCTTGAAAATCATGTAACGACCCACACCTATCGCGCACCTCAACATGACATGAGCCCACCCCCACCACCGCCGTCGCCGCCGCGCGCCGCCACTCGCCGCCACCTGTCGTGCTATTGTACATAAAAGTGTTATGATATGTATATATTCGGAATCCTCATTTCATCAGCTTTAATTTGATATGCATTTTGGGTCATTTGCACAACGCCATCTATCGGACTTTGGATTCCAACTATCAACATTAGTTCTATATTTAGACTTAAGATGTCGTTGCAAGAACTATACTGAATTGCGTAACGTAATATTTTTCTTCTTGAACTCACAAAATTAATCATATCTTTTGATAGAGTGAACCGATTTCGATGAAACAAAAACTAAGTTATACCTCAAGTTACGTTTAATTTTTGTATATAAACATTTTCAGCATTAAATTCGTAGATTTTACGTTTTGCGCGCACAAACAAACAGACAAACAGACAAACAGACAAAAAATTTAAAAATGATGGAAATGGGTTCTGTTACTTATCTGTTCACACGCTGGCTATTTTTTTTTTCAATTTCTTCAATGTACAAAAATTACTTTTCTACAGATTTATTATATGTATAGATTAAAAGCATTTCAGTTATTTTCATAGTCGGCGAATTCACTTGATATTGGCAGCTTGTATTAATTTCGCCTAGCTTGTTTCCTGTAGCTTCTATTACTTTAACCGACTTTAAAATAAGGGGTTAAAGGGGCTAAAAAAATGCAAATTTTATTTTTGCTTTATTTTATTTTGGTTCTTTATTTTATTTTTGCACAACGCCATCTATCGGACTTTGGATTCCAACTATCAACATTAGTTCTATATTTAGACTTAAGATGTCGTTGCAAGTACTATACTGAATTGCGTAACGTAATATTTTTCTTCTTGAACTCACAAAATTAATCATATCTTTTGATAGAGTGAACCGATTTCGATGAAACAAAAACTAAGTTATACCTCAAGTTACGTTTAATTTTTGTATATAAACATTTTCAGCATTAAATTCGTAGATTTTACGTTTTGCGCGCACAAACAAACATATAAACAGACAAACAGACAAAAAATTTAAAAATGATGGAAATGGGTTCTGTTACTTATCTGTTCACACGCTGGCTATTTTTTTTTTCAATTTCTTCAATGTACAAAAATTACTTTTCTACAGATTTATTATATGTATAGATAACCCTTTAGATTAGTTTTGCTCTTAGTTTCGTTTTAGAACAAGTCAGTAAGGGAAAAACGAAGCTGGACAAATTTCAGGAGTTTAATATCATTCAAAAATTATTATTCAATAAAATTTAGAACCTTCTCTATCTAGGGGTTTGACTAATGTTTTGAATATCATAGATACACCCGGAGAAAGCTCGATCGAGTCACTTTCTTTTAAGTATAATGTCGCCAACGATAAAGTTACTCATATAATTATACAAAACCTTAATGCCGAAGCTTGGTGAATTTTAAATACAAGCTTAAGTCGTAAAAGCTTCATCTCAACCAACCTTATCACACAATGAGCATTATTTTGTAGAGTGCGCGTGTGTCTTTTATTATTAATATAAATTTTATGGATGTTAGTATGCAAGGGTTTGGAGTGAAGATATGATAGATGACGCTGTGCGGGTTAGCTTCCTGAAAGTAATACTGGTAATTTTACTAAATTTGTAGGAAGCAAAACGATTTGAGTAGTAAAGATGAATAGAAATTTTTGAGAGGCCCTATGTCCAGCCTGTAAAATGATAAATTAAAATCTTAACAAATATTGGCTCCGTAATCAAACCTGTCTTCCGCTTGAAGGTATCAGTAATTTAATCTAAATAAAATATTTTTTTCGCAATAATTTTCACCTCTATGTAAAAGCAATGAAACTGAATTTTATATCTTCCGCGGTGGCACACAAATTATAATTTATAACATTTGCCTACCCTCCATAAATTAAATACGACCTTACTATTATACTCTTGAGATATCTCAGTAGAGAATACAAATTAGTCGTAGGGTACTTTAAGGATATTTGGTGTTTCAAAATGTTTTTTATTTTATATTAATAACTGCACCAGATAATAAATAATCTACGAGTAGATAGCTCTTAAGGCCTCTCCCAAAGATATTAGCAACGACAACGACCGGTATATTTAACTATATCTAATTTATTTTTTTCATTTGTTATTTTATTACACTGTATGTAATAATTATATTAAAATATCGTATATAGTATTAAGTAGTAATTATTGTAGTATATACATACATACATATTCTCACGCCGTTAGTTCCCATTAGGGTAGGCAAAGACTATCGATCGCCACTTTGTACGATCCTGGCAAACCTCTCTAGCTTCATTCACATCCATCATCTTTTCATATAAGCTCTTTTATTCTTCGTACTACGGACACCTGCCTCTTTGAGTACATTTTCTATTTGATCCAAATATGTCCTCCGAGATCGTCCTCTACTAACATTACCTTCCACATTGGCTCTATAGATCTCTTTTACCAATTTACTGTCATCCATCCTCTCTATATGCCCAAACCATCTCAACATTCCCTTTTTTATCTTTCTTACAATATCATCTTTTACACCACATCTTTCACGAATCACGTCATTCCTCACACGATCACATAACCTCACATTACAAATTTTTCTGAGGGACCTCATTTCTACTGCATTCACTCTGCTTTCATGCTTCTTCTGCCACACCCAACATTCACTGCCATACATAAGCGTAGGAACGAGGACAGCATCATGCACAGCCATTCGGGCCTTTTCGGACACCGATTGACTAGACATGAGACTATCCAGTGCTCCATTTACCGCATTACCTTTTTTTACTCTTCTTTCAAGAAGAAGAGTAAAGAGAGAGAGAGGAGAATATGACTGAATGCGTGATTGAGATCAATGGTAAGAAAGTGGAACCAGTAAAAGAGTTCGTATATCTGGGAAGTTTGTTCACTAGGGATGGAAAGTGTGATGAAGACATTGTAGTATATAGTAATATTTATAGTAATATATCTAAATATTCGAAATATTTTTTAGTTTAACTTAGAAAAAGTTACCACTTGTATTCCTCTAGTAAACGTTTGTGCTCTGATGATTTTGAAATCTTGGAGTGCCTGCTGAATAAGACTACCTCATTTCTTCCTCAGTTTTACAACGTATCTAGAACTGAGCAAGTGATTGTTGGCCGCTGCGGTTGGCAACCATTCCCAAACAATTCTTGATGCCAATTTATTAACCGCTCTACTACTTAGAACACTGTTGCCAAATCGAAAAGTTTTACCTCAATTTTCTGTAGAGTATCCAATGTTTTTCAATAAATGTAAAAGTAAAGAGTAGACAGCAGAATACGGCCAAGGTTTTTGTATAAAAAAACGTATAATTCAGGGGTTTTTAAAAGAAATCTAGTTGAAAATTATAAAACAATTCTGTCAAATGACTTCAAGTAACCGAAATATGGACTCCGCAACTCTGGAAAATTCTGTTTGAGATTGTCACGCAAAATGTATGTACGTTAATAAAATCAAGAAAATGTATTGCCCAAGTCTAAAACATAATAAAGCAACTTCGAAACACATTTCCCGATGGAAAATCGAGACATCTTTTCTACGAAGTCGTGTGAATTGTTACGTCTCTTGCAAACAGGTGTGAACCACTCAGGCAGTGATAATAGGCGAACACAATATGAGTACACAAGACCCTCCCTCAGCTCCTTCACCTCTGAATCCTACGCAATATTTCCTCAGCTCCTATTGTCACTCACAACGGCTTTTCGCGTGGGTCGTATCTTCGATGATCAAACACCTGCGTTCGTGTGTCGAACAAAAGACTTTATTTCTCTACTCTGTTTCACGCTGTCACACCTTATGGCGTCTACTGGCGACACTACACACCAAATGTAAAACATAATAAACTTTGTAAACAGACATAAAAACGAAACATATTTTTACGAAGTCGTGTGAATTGTTACGTCTCTCGCAAACAGGTGTGAATCACTCAGGCAGTGATAATAGGCGAACACAATATGAGTACACAAGACCCTCCCTCAGCTCCTTCACCTCTGAATCCTCCACAATATTTCCTCAGCTCCCATTGTCACTCACAACGGCTCGTCGCGTCGTGGGTCGTGTTTTCGATGATTAAACACCTGCGTTCGTCTGTCGAACAAAAGACTTTATTTCTCTACTCTGTTTCACGCTGTGACGCCTTGTGGCGCTTACTTTTCTTTGTCATTTTGGTATTAATGTTATTACATATACTTTCAATCAGATTATAGGATTATAGTTAATAAATTATCGGTTTCTTATGATGTTATAAATGAACACTTATACGATACCTAATGCTAGAAAGATGTGGTGGTAAATGATAATGTCTCTTGTATAAAATTAAGTGGTCGCGTTGTTCCCTTTAAAAATATAAGATTATAATTGAATGAAATTTATTAAAAAATAAAGACTCATATAACTTTAGCGACAATTACCCTTCCTTCTGGCTTCGGCGTATTTGGATAAAAATAAATGATATTGATTAAGATCCCAGAGCAACAAGACATAACTTATTTGCAATTAGATTAAATGTTAAGTTCTAAGTAGCATCTCCTGTGATTTGAATACTTGTGTGTTTGTGGAGCTAGCCTATGGGCACCTGCGTAGATATCAGGTAAGAAAGGTAACTAATAATAAGAGTTACTTAACTAAAAATTTTATGTCAGTTTTTTATATATGTTTCGTAGTATAATATTGTAAAGTAGTATAATATGCCGTGTAGTGCCGGCTTAGAATGTCGCTACCCCTTCCTACCCACGGGTGTCGTAAGAAGCGACTAAGGGTATTGGGGCTTTTTAATGGATTTTTGGGCGATGCGGTTGGAGACCCATCACCAAAAACCTTTATTTTACTATCTTTTCCCCACACAACTTCCAAAAGTGGCTGAGGTATTTATAATTCCTTGGCTCTGGCTACCCCTTCTAGGGAATTACAGCCGTGAGTATATGTATGTATGTATGTAGTATAATAAGTGCCAGGCACTTTTCATAGGCCAAAACTTTTGTCAGACGCTTTAAAGATCCACAAAAAATAAATAACCTTTATTTATTTTTACATGTCTGTCTCTCAAATATGTTATCAAGGCAACTAAGTTATATTTTGTTAGTCAGACCAATTGTAATGACCGAACAAGTTAGCACAACTGTTTTCCAATTTAGCACAAAGTTGCATCTGATGACAAGATTAAACATAGTGTTGTTTTCAGTGCTACAATATCCTGTGTGTGTGGGACAGTACACAATGGACATAAACGTCGGACAAAGAATATGTATTCATTTTGTACCTCAATAGAATCGTATGCACAGAGTAACTGAAAATGTTCCTTGTTGGCGTAATTGTATAAATCAGTATTTATTAATAACCAACTTTATTTTACATACATACATACATATACTCACGGCTATAAATCCCTTAACGGGGTAGCCAGAGCTTCGGAATGAGAAATTCCTCAGCCACTTTTGGAAGTTGATTGGGTAAAAGATGGTAATATTAAATGTTTTTGGTGACGGGTCTCCAACTACATCGCCCAAAAATGACTTAAAAAGTCCCTGTACCCTTAGTCGCCTCTTACGATCACCCACGGGTAGATATGGGGTAGTGTTATTCTAAGCCGACACTACACGGCAAATTTATTTTATTAAGTTTTTTACGTTAATTCCTTTTCAGAGTAGTATATTCAACTTTGATCCGAATGAAGCGACAAATCCAAATCAAATTAGTCTCATTTTCCTGTTTAAAAGTTCTTAAAATCTCATAGCTTTGGTGAGTTTCCTCTAACTTGGGAAAGGTATTTGTTTACCCCTTCGATAAAAAGGATTCAAATCAGAGACTATAAACGAGACTATCTTTGAATTATATAATGGCAAAAGTTTTTGAAAGTACAAAGATCAAGTTAATAGTCTTACATTTTTATCTTGGTTTGCTTAAAGGACGTTCTGAAATATGCTAGCGATATTAAATGAGTATTTAGAAAAATTAAGGTTCATATCATTAATGCGGATTGAATTGATTTATTCTATATGCAATGTGAATAAAAAGGGATCTTCTTATATCGCACATTTAAAAAAGCTAGCAAGCAGTATTAGTTTTAACAACTATTTTCCCAGTTGGGCCACGCGGAATTCTCTTTTAGGGCCACTTTTTTTTAATGATATGTCTATATATTTTTTCAATAGTCTTTAATGATTACGAAGGCTTAAACTTTCTTTTAAAATTTTCAAAACTTTTTAATACTTCTTCTGTCTAGAGTTAAAAGTATTTAAATTAAGATTAAATTTATTTATAATCTGTGTAAAGCTAAGATTAGGACCATATAAAGGTTTTACAGATGACTTCTTAATTATCATTGTAGCATTGTAGATAATAACAATGATATTCAAGAAGTACTTATAAATAATAACCCGATTTCGGTCCCACCATGTAATTAATTAAATTTATTATGCACTTATGTAAGAGCGGCCGAACAAGTGTAGAGAAATGAGATTTATTAACGAATAATAGAAAATATCAAAGGATTAAAATATAAAAGGATTATATTAAATAAAAGGATTAATATAATTACTTACTAAATTGATTTTTGAACAAAAAAGCTAAATATGTACCTTAAATGCTCTTTTAATTCTTAGATGTATCTATTTGTACGGGTAGCTTTATTTTGTATACCCAAATATGTTTGTATTTATTACCAGCCGTTGAGTTTCTGAATAATACCTAAAATTTATATCAATTATCAGATTTATGCACTCTATATTGCATGAACGTCGTCGTTAGAAATTAACTTTATTTTAAAATTAAATTAAATATAAGTGTTTACACGAAAGACATCCAATTGTACTTTGGTATATGAAAGAACATATGACAATTAAAGCAGCACACATCTGCTTTAGTTGTGACCCTAACTAAGTATATCTACACTCAAACCTTTAAATTTGAAAAAAGGGTAGCATAGCTTCAAAATTTGAAATGACTAAACCACTTTTTAAAATAAGTGGCAAAAGGATCGTACAATGAAGGATGGTTGATAATGGTTTCCAGCAAAAAATATGAATAGTTAAACTTAATAATGTTATTCAGTTATCTAGTTTATCTAACTTACTTATCCTTACATTTCACAATGTATGTTAATTGTCAAAAAGGTTTGAGGTCACATTTATTTGGGGTGTTATTTAAACGGTTAGCAAAGTATTGGCATATTTTTGAGCAGAAATATTTAATTGGTAAGCTAAAATTGATAGTTGGACAGCAACTTGTGTTCAGCAAATATTAATAAATCAGTCTGCAATATATATCATTCTGAACAGCAGTAATTTTTTTTGTACAGCTATGTATATATCAAAGCTGCAATGAGTGACCTGCAGTTAATTTAATTTTGGTAAGCACTCAGAGAATAAGCAAATAAATCAGTTAAGTGCCGCTTAAATTAGTCTAGCAAAAAATAAATAAATATCATACTTAAAAAGCACTAAATGGGCGCATCACTTACTGATGATTCATTTATTCATTCTCTCTCAGTAAGTAGGTTACTTTTGGTATTATAGCAGAGATATTTTGATGGAATAATAAAGAAGCCGTTTTAGTTTTATTATTATCATATTCAAGAAACAGTAACTTTTTTTTTATTTATTGTATAATTAATGCTCGTTTTGCCTTTGAAGGCCGGCCACGTTTCCTCTTTTCCCTTATGGGAATATTCTTTGCTTCAATTGGAGGCACCACATGCTTTAAGCGGATCGCTAAGACAATCAGGTGTTTACATACGTAGAAATTAAAAAAAGCTGGACAGTCACATTTTCCCTCTCTTCATTCCTTTGTTTCAATTGGCAGTGAGACAAGCCACTTACAGAAATTTTGTTTCTTGAAATCATTAAAATTTTCCCACTGTGCGTCGAAAACTTCACAATTAGTAGCTATTTTATAACTAGATGGCGTTTGCCATGTGAGTTCAGGAGTATTGGTACCTCTGCCAACCCCTTCGGGGATAAACGGCGTGAACGTTTATGTTATGTTATGTTATGTTTTTATAACTGATTTTTCAATAAATACGCAAAACAATTATTTAAATTGCCATCCAAATTTAAAATATGCTATACAGTCAAATAAGTTGCGTGTAGAAATGTTTTCTCCGCTGACCTAATGTACAATCTTGCTGCCCAAGTAATTATTCTGCGGAGTGACTGTTTATTTTGCAGATACAAAATAAAACTCGCTACCAGTTTGTGTTTAAATTACAGACCATTGTCATGATTATTTGCAGAACACGAATTGCAGCCTGATTTTAATTATTGCTAACAAAATCTTTGTATGCTAACCACATGATTTATTAGCGGTTATTTCTTGCAAACCTAATTTTTAAATGGCATACACAGTAATTACTTCTCATTTATTTGTACTTTCTTATTAATAATCAACTTGCAACATTTCCTTACTTACTTTTTTTGAAAAAGAATATGACCTTATTTCTATAAAAGTATAGATTCATGATATTGTTAAGTATTAGCAACATAAAAGCAATGTTAATACTATCCCAAAGATGTAAAGTATTTTATTAACTCGGATCTTTTGTGAAGGACTTGTGCGGTTTCTTTTCGATAAGGAATGGGAAATACTTTATTAGCACGAGATTTTAAACTACAATGAACTTTCATAAGTTACAACCTCTTGAAATCAAAATAGATTTTAATACACAATCAAGCTTTAATAGTCGCATATTTAAGTACGAATGTATATAAATACAATCAAAAAAGCTTGAAAACATTTCAATCATAAACAAATAAGTCGCATTAAAACTGTTTCATTGAAAAAGCTGAACGTTTCCAAGCTTTTTATCAAAGGGAGTGAAGAAATAAAAATAATTCAAATTGAAAAGCCGTTCGTTCGATATTTAAATCTGGGCGAGCGAGACCTGCAGCTGGGTGACGGCGGGGCAGGCAAGGGCGGGCGGGAGACGTAATTAGGCGGCCCGGCGGAGGCTGTATTGATCGTCGCGTTGCCTGGCAACGGCGAGATGGCGCTGCGCCGAACCGACCTACGTTTTTGTTCGAGAGCGTAGAGGTGAGAGCGTTTTGATATAATCTACGAGGGCCTTATTCGATTGTACGGGTACCAGTACAAACGCACTGCGATCATAATCTCATTCACCGCTGTTTAGAAACGGCTATTGATAGTCGTTAGAGATTTGGTTTTGGGTGGGGTATTTTTTTTTCTCATAAATAAATTTATTATAATATGTTTTTTGAATTCTATACTTAGATACTTATGACTTAATCGTAATTTTAATTTGCAAAAACGTGTAAGTACAGAATAAGGTAAGGTAATAAATACTAACTTACTACTATACTAAAAAAGATGGAGTTCTGTATTGTTCTTCCAGCTGGTTCCAGGACAAACTTACATTAATCCAGACTGACTGACTGAATTTGGGCTTACGGACACAATTATTACCTTTATAATTAGCACAAGTAGCATGTATTCTTTATAAGTACGCTGTCACATGACTAAATTTAAGATGACACTTACTTACTTACTTACTTATACTCACGCCCATTGTTTCCATTGGGGTAGGCAGAGACTATCCATCGCCACTTTGTACGATCCAGGCAAATCACTTTTGCTTCTGTTACATTCATCATTCTTCTCATACATGCTCTTTTATTCTTCATTCTTCATGACACGTCAATGGCTTATACATATTTTTTACACACATCGTCAGAAACTCTCATAAAAGAAACTTGCAAGGCTTAAAAGAATATTTCCCAGTAGAGGATTTAAAGCTAAGGCTAAATGTTTTAAATTGAAATAGGAATGTGCCAATTGCAAAACATCATAACTTAAAGGCATTCAATGTTTCCCTCATTACGTAAAGTAAAAAAATTAAAAGCATTTTCTAAACACTTTTAATATATATTTTATTCATACCTCATATCAACCCCATCCAAACAGCCTTTAAAAAGATTGAAAGTAAAATATACAAATTTAAATTCTTACTTTTGTGGAGATGCCCTACAAATGGTTCCTACCGAAATGCTCAAGGGTGACCTGGATAGGTAGATAAGGCCCTAATCTATCAGCCTAGTGTGGGTTAGTGGTAGGCTTATAGACTTCGACTAGATCATTGACATTAGACAGACGAGACGGCTTGACATAGCCTCCGAAACATGAAGTTGTCATTTTTCAAGAATAGTCGGTTGGTTCATAGTGCATCCATCGTCATTCAGGCCATAGACATCCACTTCTGGACATAAACCTCCCTGAAATGTCTCTAAGAGAACTAGTCCTGCCCCGCCCTTAACCATCAGCTCCCGAGAAATTCACCGAGCTGTCGATATACCTTGTGAAAGAAGTAGCTACATCGCGCTTTCCGATATGTGGCCGCCACTCTAGATACTACCTACTATCCTGCATGCAATAAAAATATTTATTTATTATGGAAAAAAAACGATTCCAATCCCAATAGAGCGCTTCAAAAAATATTAAACAATTAAAATATTCAAAAATTGCTTCATCTAATTCTTTTCTAGATATATTTGTAGATATTTCCTCACAGTAAACCATCAATACATACATACATATAGTCACGGCTATAAATCCGTAAAAGGGGTAGCCAGAGCTAAGGAATTAGAAATAAACCATCAATCATCATCATCAAACTAAACTAAGTTAAATCTCACAAACAGATTTTTAAGAGTGAATTAACATGGGTTCCATACATTTTTTTATATAAAAAAAACATTTTATTCCAGAACCGAATTACTATTTACAGACTCATAACAATTAGCGCACATTTACATAAATCCTTTCCCACTGTGTAACCAAGCTTTAGTATGCTTTAGTAATGAATATTAAGAGTTGTAAATAATAGGTTCTAGATGATCCCTTTCGCGGGCTCAGAGACACGCTCGCAGGCTCTACAGTGCTCGTTCATTATTGAGGTAAATATTGGCACGAAGATTTATGACAATTGGAAGCGCGCGGCTGTGCCAGGAAGGAAAAAACAATGATGGCGGACTAAAGCTTCATTGTTTACTAACTGTGAAGCGATGCCAACTAACATAGTTTATTGATTAGATGAATTTCACCTACCACGTGTAATGTTGTAATGATGTGAGATTAGGTTATGTGACAGATAGACTGTTTATCATTAATTAGTAATGGTACTCAAGCATAATATATTTAAGAGGAATATGTTAAGGCTATTAAAAATAACACATACATATTCTCACGCCATTAATTCCCATTGGGGTAGTCAGAAACTATCGATCGCCACTTTGTACGATCCTGGCAACCCTCTCTAGCTTCATTCACATCCATCAATCTTTTCATGCATGCTCTTTTATTCTTCGTACTTCAGACACATACCTTTTTGAGCACATTTTCTATTTGATCCAAATGTGTCCACCTAGGTCGTCCTCTACTAACATTACCTTCCACATTGGCTCTATGGATCTCTTTTACCAATTTACTATCATCCATCCTCTCTATATGCGAAAACCATCTCAACATTTCTTTTTCTATCTTTCTTACAATATCATCTTTTACACCACACCTTTCACATTACAAACTTTTCTGAGGGACCTCATTTCTACTGCATTCACTCTGCTTTCATGCTTTATTAAAAATAAGCATAGTTCTTTATATGAAATATGTCTATCACCTAAAACACTTTAACAAGTTAGAAGCTAACGTTGACATAGATAAATAAATTGTATAGACATATTTCACAAATAAGCCCCGAAGTAAATAGATTTCAATGACTTATGTGATTTAATGACATTTATTATTATATAATAAACATATAAAAACACCCAAGGCTAAGAAACATCAAGTTTTTTAATCATATTAATGTTGCCTTCAGCAGGATTTGATATTGCCGTGTAGATCTATGAAACATTTTTGCAAAAGATGATTGGTGGTGATTCTCCAATCACGTCACTCAACATCCTCAACAACGTTTTCTTGATTAGGTACATAATCGTGTATTATGGTATGAGGATATCTAGGAAAGTTTTAAGCTCTGTCATAAAAAAACAATACAATAAAAATATAAGAAATATTTTGCTATGGAGCGCTCATGGCATCAGTATTTAATGGAAGTTTTATTAATTACTAGTGGATCGTCCCAGCTTCGCACGGGTAGCGTTGTTTTTTTAAATATCTGAGGTTTCTTTCTTTAGTCACTGCTCAAGCATTGTGAAATTCAGCGCAATGTTTTTAATTTATTAAATTTATAGCACTCCCTAAACAGTGTAGTTTGGTGATTTTAAATGCGCTTTGATGAACGGTTCAGTATTTCCGTTTAATAGGAAATTTTTAAATAAAACGCTATAAAGTATTTATAACAATCTAAAAAATAAATAATTTCATTACGTGATGTTAGGATGCAACTACTGGCGCCATCTAGTATGTTATATGTAAATTAGTAAAGATTTGGTTTTGGTCACGGGCGCGGTGGCTTATTTTATGTATAATTTCGGTGTTAGTCTACCGATTTCTATGATTCTTTTTTATTGAATAGGTAATAATGTTACCTTTTTTAAATTAGGGATAAGTGAGAGGTTTACAAACGTAAGAGTAAACAAATATAATAAAAATGTTCCGAAATGCTAAGCTATCAGGAATTACACGTGTTATTGTGAGTCAACCGTAAAAGATAGACATAAACTGTTGAGGATTTTTTTTAGACAATTTTATGAAGAATGTTTCCGTCACACATGATTTCTATGTAAGTTTAACCATTGAGGCTGCACAAGCGACGGAAGCTTAAAAAATGGAGTAACTTCTCCCGTTTTCCCAAAATTTCCCAAAATTCCCCTTTACTACTCTGCTGGAAAGTATACAAAAACCTGCGCAGGTTTATGAAGAATAATTGTACCAAGTTTCGTTAAAATCCGTCGAGTAGTTTTTGTTTCCATAAGGAACATACAAACCGACAAGCAGACAGACAAAAATTTTACTGATTGTATTTTTGGCATCAGTATCGATCCCTAATCACCACCTGATGGTTATTTTGAAAATCTATTTCATGTACAGAATTGACCTCTCTACAGATTTATTATAAGTATAGATGTATTTGATTTAATTATAATCTGTAGTGTAGTATCGGCTTAGAATAACACTACCTTATTTTTCCAGTGGGTGATCGTAAGAGGCGCCTGAGGGTATTAAGTGATTTTGGGGCGATGCGGTTGGAAACCCGTCACCAAAAACATTTATTCTTACCATCTTTTCCCAATCAACTTCCAAAAGCGGCTGAGGAATTTCTCATTTAAAAGGGATATTTAGCCATGAGTTTATGAATGTATGTAATTATAACAAACTAAATTATGAAATATTACCCCCAAGATTTTGGTCATTGCGAAATCACCTCACAAATGAATTAAATAAGATTTCGGATAAAGTCTTTAACTTTATACTCTACTAAACTTTACAACACACACTGAAAGCAAAGGGAAACCAACCAAATTCATGGTTCTAAATACTGAAGCCAAACTAAAGCTATGAACTTTCCAATGAAACTATGTGCTGCTATTTCCTTTGTTAGGTCCCCACCGCGGTATCTTTCAGTAAATACTTCCCATCTCTGTGAAATGTAATAAAAGAAGTAGTGCGTAGTTGGCACGTCTAGGACATAGCTGTAGTTAGCGTATGTTGGCTATTATGTCTCTCGTTGACCCGCCCGCTTATTTGCATTAAACATATATTGAAAATTCTTTGTTACTTAGATCAGCAAGCTGGATCGGATGTTAAGAAGCTTATATATGTTATATGTAGGTCATTTATCAAGGTAATAAAATATTTTGGTTGTGTCAATGTGGTACATTACCTCATGAAATAAAATTGGAGTTGTAATCAAGACTTTGATATACTCTTCTAAACTTTATAACACACACTGAAAACAAAGTGAAACAAACCAAATTCCTGAAGCTATGAACTTTCCAATGAAACTATGTGCTGCTATTTCCTTTGTTGGGTCCCCACCGCGGTATCTTTCAGTAAATACTTCCCATCTCTGTGAAATGTAATAAAAGAGGTAGTGCGTAGTTGGAACGTCTAAGACATAGCTGTGGTAAGAGTGTGTTCACTATTACGTCTCGCGTTGACCCGCCCGCTTATTTGCATTAAACATTTATTGAAAATTCTTGGTTACTTACATCAGCAAGCTAGGAATATTAGGAAATTTAAAATAGAATATAAAAGTTTTTGCATTTGTTGCATACCGAAATTTAAAACATATTACATAAATTAGATGTAGTAGAAATGTACATCCGAGTTATTCTTAGTAATGTGACGGTGATTAATGAATATGTCTGACTAAAATGGGTACACTGTGAACAAGATGTTAAAATATAACTAGTATTTTAGATTCCTCGTAAAAAAAACACCTCTTTAAACCGTAAAGATCAGGCAGGGAATTAATATCTACTTCTAAATAAAAACTATTACTAGGTAAAGTTTCTAACATAAAAAAAAAAAGTTTCTTTGTAAGAGCAAAAGGCGAATTGTTTCTTTGTAAGAGCAAACACGATTTTTTTTCACTATCAAACCGCTACGTTATAATGATAATAATAAGATATGCTTACTCATATAACGGTTAGCGGCCGCAAGTTTTTTTTAAATATCACAGATTATGGTTGATATCACTATAATTAAAATATGGTTATATTAATAATGTTTAGATAAAAAGAAAGAAAGAGAAATTTTAGATATTCGTTCTTAAAATAAAACATTTATAATAAATATCGAAACTTGTCTTCTATCGGTAATACTTACATACATACATTCATATACTCACGGCCATAATTCCCTAGAAGGGGTCGCCAGAACTAAGGAATTAGAAATTCCTCAGCCACTTTTAGAAAGTTGAGTGGGGAAAAGATGGTATAATAAAGGTTGTTGGTGATGGGTCTCCAACCGCAACGCCCAATGTTCCCTTTAAAGCCCCAACACCGTTAGTCGCCTCCTTCGTACACCCACCGGTAGAAATGGGGTAGCGCTATTCTAAGCCGGCGCTACACAGCAAATATGATAATACTTATGATCATAATATCACTAATAAAAATGATATATGTTTTTATACTAAAATATTTTTGGTAAAATATATTGGTGCAACTATAGGTTACTCACATATACTTCTGGAAAAAAATAGATTAGGTTAGAGTTGAACATATATATTCAATCCCAGTGCCTGGTAAAGCGGAGCAGAGCAAGTCGTTATCGAAAATTGATGTAAATATGAATTATAACATGTTCTTAGCAATAACGGTAGCAAAATTTGTCTAATGTGAATTCCGATGTTAGCAATTAAAATTAAGGATAAGAAAAGACACAAACATTCACGCCATATATTCCCCAAGGGGTTGGCAGAGGTACTGATAGTTCTAAACACCACGTGACATTGTCACCTGTTGTTCAGAGTACCCACGTGATAGGAGACACAATGGGGAGTACAATGTTACACAACTAAGTACAACTAAGCCGTGTGGATTTCCTCACGATGTTTTCCCTCGCCATTAACAACCATGATAATTTAACCACACATATGACTATAGAAAAGACAAATTAGTGTAGACTCGAGCCGGGATATGTTAAATGTTTCGATAAGAAAGGAATAAGGAAAAAACATAATGAAGCGTGATTAATGTAAGCGCAATTCGGTAGTTGGACCATGAAAGTTACTAAAACCATTATGTGATTAAATAATAAGACCCAGTTTAGAAAAATACTGTCGAAACTAAAAATAGAAATGTATTCAGCAGTTGCTACGAATCGAATCACGTAGCAAAGTGCTACGGCGTAGTTGCTTGTAGCACTTCCGGTGCAGCCTCAAATAATAAATGACAGCACTCTCTGTGAAAACAGAGGAAAGTTCAAAATTTATCTTTAAAATTGTCAATCTATGAATTAAACTCACTATGTTACATAATACTATTAGTTTTTTATTACATAACTACATAATATGTTCAGGGCTACGAGCCCCAAAACGGGGTATCTCGAGCTTTGGAATCAGAAATTTTTTCGGCATCTTTTCAAAATTAAGGATCATTGGTGATTGGTTAACAAACATATCGACTACATTAAATTTAGGTTTTTAAAAGTTTTTATGATAAAGAAACATGTCCGTTCGAATGCATGACCAGAACTTCTGTTCTCAGATCATCACAGTTCTCAGATCAGGATCAGAGATGATTATAACGGTCAATTTACAGCACAACATATACTTTTCAAATATGAATTGAAAAGTATAAATACACATCTTAATACACAATATACTTTACTTACAAAGTCTTTAATCTGTCCATACAGATCTGACCACGAAGTTTGATGATTATAACCTTAATAAGACTAGAGTACTCCGGAAAAACACCAATAAAATTACTCATAAATAAAAGATGTTATTAAAGGAAAGAAAAATTTCGACACTGGCGGGGTTCGAACCCGCGACCTTCGGGTATACGCCCCCGTATACCCGATACCCGAAGGTCGCGGGTTCGAACCCCGCCAGTGTCGAAATTTTTCTTTCCTTTAATAACATCTTTTATTTATGAGTAATAATCCCCACATGAGGAATTCATGTCAAAAAACATTAAACCAATAAAATTATTTTCATATAGGACTATAACACTTGCCATCTGCTGAACTGTGAATTTTGTAGTTCCCTATACCAGACTTATAAGTATTTGTTACATACAAATTAAGAGACATGCGTTTAAGCTTTTGAATTACGTAAGACGAATTGTTTTTATTGTTATATGTTAACCATAGGAATAATATTATTTGAAAGACTATAATTGTAGATATACATATACACCCGCCAATACTTTTCATTAGAGTAGGTACATATTATTGATTGCTACTTGTATTATCCTGGCAAACCTCTAAAGTTTTTAAACGTGCCCTTTTATTTTTCATACTTTAGTTCAAACAAACCAAATTTCTTGTTCTAAATAATGGCTCTATAAATTTTCTACCGAAACTACTTGTTGAATTTCATATGCTAATATAAATAGATATTCCTTTATCAATGATGATGAATTATAGTAATTCATTATTCATTACTGGCTGTATTTGTAATGCGTGTAATGACTCACATATAATTCGTAAAGTAATTAAAACCCATCCGCCTACTGACGTAAAATAGATATGTTGGTTTTGTCAAGCAAGATTCATGTGTAGCAGGCCTCGTTGGGCACGACTTTCATAAACATAACTTCTGATATCCCGAGGGTTTACGATGAAGGCTCCCTTTTTATCGCCCGTTACGTGACGAGAACTCAGTTCAGAGCAACAAAGTTTGCTTCAATAGGATACAAGTTGAGTAAACATATAGCCTTACGGATGAATTAACACATTGTATGTCAATGCTGAATCTCTGTTTTAAATAAGGATACTTAAATTTTATATTTATATAATCATTGTATTTGTAAATTGAAATAGCAAGAGCTTGCAAGTCATCGATACTACAGAAATTTATCTTAGCAATAAAAAGATGAAAAACAAAAAAGTAGAATGGAACATCGTTTGTGAGGATTTACTTACCGCAACCATTATATTTTGGTAATTGTAAGTGAAACATGAATGAATTAGGGTTACATCTGTAATATTTTTGGTTTTTGTAAATAAATAAATAAATTCTTCACTTGGACATACTGAGATTCTATAATTGACTTCTACAAGAAAAATAAACAAATATGATGTAGTACTTTTCTAAAATTACAACAAATGATAAAATAGAAAAACGATATGATTTTTGAAAGAACTGACAATTCACTACGACACTGTAACAAGATTTAGTATTAAACTTCAGAATTCTGTGAGAATGCGTTCGGAACATATAAAAGAAATTGAATAAATCAAACCTCATGTCTTTGTTGAAAGAATATTCAGCTTATTACACGCTTGGCCGGCTTCAGAACGCATCTGTGAAATATTCAATCAAGTTTATTGACACATTTCTAAGTCAGCCCGGTTTTATCACGGCCATACTGCCTTCAAGCTCCATTTAGGACTTTTTATGGTCCGAAGTTTTCTGACTTACATTTATTATTCGTACAGCGCCTTCTGTAGAATGTATGTTTAAGTGATTATTTCAGATTTCATCTTTAATTATGTTAAGCCAATGATTGTGTGTCAAAATCCCGTCATTTTCCGTAATTTTGATAGTAGTTTTTATACGAAAGTTGAAAAACAATAACCTTATGAAAAATGAAAAGGTTGCTATATGGAAGTATAATCAACTGGAGAAAATTCAGTTTATATTCAAAGATAAAATAATCCATCAGCGAAAAACAAAACTTGAATTGAATCAAAACATCTTTTTCATAAAATATAATCCTCCTTAATAAGTATAAAGAAGAAAATAAGATTTTATATTTACACAGTAATATATTTATTCGTAATAGAAATTGCAACATAAGCAAAATGAGTGACGTAATATTTTTACGACACATTTCTTTTTACGATTATATTATATGTATTTTGGGAAAACTTGGAGAGATATTGGCTTAAGTTTTTATTTAGGAAATAAATGGGTCTGGATCCTGACATACTGATGAAGACATGTCAAAAAATAATATTTGAAATAACTAGAATGCACCCATGCTGTCTTCAGAGGTTTGACACATTTTTCATTTGTATACAACTTGCTACGCATCGCTTCGATCGCTATTATCCAATCAATTAGGCTTGGTTGGATAATATAACAAACCTAGCATAACCTATTATTTTCTAAATCAATTGTGAGTAACCTATAGTAAATCTAAACGAACGAGTAGCGAAACTAACAGGCCAGTCCAAAGTAGAATGTATCGTCAAAAGTAGAGAGAACTTGTAGTGACCCTAATTACCAAATTGGTCACAAATAAACAGCCAAGTAGATAAAAGTTTTGATCAACTACATGGCTGGGTGAAATATAGTTCATTAATAAGGATGCGGCCTTTAGCTAGGAGTCTGAACTAGCTGATTTAGCCATTGATATTACCAGATGCGACGTATCCAATTCATCCCCGGATTTTTTCTGTCATAATACGTCTTATTTACTGAAAGCACGTATATGTATTGTATATTCATAATTTAAATGAAAAAAAAATTTAAAAAAAATAGGATTTAAAAATTTAAATTTTTTAATATACAAAATTAATACAATCATGTGATGAAAACCTGTGTCAAATCACGTATAAACTTACAAATTTTTTTTTTTAACATCATTGGAGACTTTGGTCATCTGGTTTTCAGAACCCAAGTTTTGCTTGGACACGTCATGAAATATTTTTGTAAGAATATACGGTCTCATTACTGAGGACAACCTCTTGAGCTATGTAGGTTTTCTAGAGGTATTTTCTCTCATTGTTAACAACCTTGATAAATAATGAAACATATGACTTAAGAAAGGCACATTCGTGTTGGCCCGACTCAATGGTTCTTCCACTGACCTATCACGGTTATTAATACCAAAAAACATACTGCTCTATTATGTCCGAAATCAAAAAGCAAAAGCAATATACCGACAAATGATATTTGTTCAATAGCAGACAATATTCCAGCAAAACGCCCTGAGCTTGATTTCGCGTGACGAGCCCCGGATGCATAGCAACAGCCCGGGCAGCTCCGCCATCGACAACCGCCTGCGGCTCTTACAAATCCACTCTACCAGCCATAAACCTCCCTATCTAGTCTCCAATACCGGCCAAAATGGTTTGCACTAATAAGTAAGTTACGACGTTATTAGTTTATCGCGAAATTGCATCAGCCACCTGATTCCCGGGCCCCGGGGATAGCTCGCTCCAGCCATTTTTGCCGCTAGCCTTTGCTCTCTGAATAAACACTATGTAGGTACATTCGCGTAGAGAAATCTGAGTATTGCAACTGACGTGTTAATTACGGCGCTGTCTGGCGCACTGTAATATGAAGGTTTCGAAATGGCTTTTAAACTAACAATATGAAACTTGATTTTGTAAAATAAATTACAATGTTTCGGAGTTTATGCTTTAATTTTGCGTTGGTTTGCTATGTTTTGGGGTTACAGGTTTTATTTCCACTGATTTTAAGTATTTATATGATATCGAACATAGATGTTGCATTCTTAGTTTTGGATGCCATTTAAATGTATAAGTGTATCTTTTCTAAACCTCAACAACTCCTCTGTGTTGACCAGATTAATTATTCAGACCCATGCTGCTTCACATCACAGACGTATAAGGTGCTTCCTGAGATAAAAATATCTATCAAATATACGTATTCGTAATTAAACTTATGGCTTTCCCACGAAACAAGGTTAGCCAGAGCTTCTAAATCTGCAAATCTTCAGCCACTTCTGGAAGTTTGAAAGAAAAAAAACGCCTCAGAATTCTAAATTACTTCATTCGACACCCGCGGGAAAAAAAGCGTTAAAGCTATTCCAAACCGATACAACACAGCTCTCATGCTGTTCATTCTGAAAGACTTAAAAAAATGAAAGTATTGATGCACTGTACAGCTACTTTAATAAATAATAAACAATGATTTCATTTACCGACTTTTCTTTATTGAACTTTTTAAAAAAGGCGAGTAATTGTTTGAATCTCAGGTTATCCTTTATTAGGATAAAAGCTACACGTCTTGGCAGTTTATGAGCAACGCATTTTATATATGAAAAATATTCAAAACCATAAACTTCAAATAATCTAGAGTAATAGAAAACGACGGCTCCAGAAAATTTAAGCCGTCAAGAGCATAAAAACTGTACCACATAACTACAAATGTATGTCCTTTCGTCTACGTAAAGTGTGTCGTATTTGAGAAATGAAGGGATGAAGGGGGAGGGTAGTTTTCCGGACACCAGAAGCTGACTTCCGCTGGGACGCAATAAATCAAACCCAAGATTCATGGCCCTTATTATGTCGGGGAGATATCGTGACAGACAATTTTTAACGGTAGGATATCCTACTGATCTAGTGTTTTCGTTCTATTTTGAAATACAAAATATGAAATAGGTTATGTATGAATACGTATTACGTATACATGAAAAATTGGAACATCTCGAACAAAAAGTGTGTAAAGGGATTCAAAACTTCCCGGCGGTCTTTGCTGACAAAAAATATTCTCATTAATTAAAACTTTTCTTTAAAAAAAAGTATAAAATAAGTATTAGACGTGCATAGTAACATAAGTTATTAGAAGTCATTAATTGCCTAGGTGAAGGGTTATTAGTACCTCTGCCAACCCCTTCGGTGTTATACGGCGTGAACGTTTGAGTATATGAGTGAAGACAAAAATATATATCATAATGGGCTAATTTATTCATGCGTAAAATCCTGGAATAAATTACCAATAACATTACATCAAAGTGTGTAAATATATATCTTCATTTAAACCGAAGTAGTGTTTCAAGTTGCTTACTTACTCCATTTATTGTTAGCATTGATAAATTAGGACGTGAAAACTTTTTCATCAGGAACGGAAGCTCCAAATAAAACGGAAGATAAAAGAAAATGCCCCCAAGTGAAAGAGATAATCTATTGTTACCGCAACTCGAAAATGCAATTTATTCATAGCCCGATAATCCCGAATGAACCGAAAAGAATTTAAGCCCTTCCTTGATAAGCATAATTCTGTAGGGAGGGTGGAAAAGGTTCCCCTTTCTTCCTAAGCAAAGTCATCTGAAGCCTTACCTACGAAAAAAAATATCCTTTTATGATAAAATTAATGGGAGGAAGAAGCCATACAAATTATTGCACAGAAATTATATGTAAGCATAGCTTTAAATAAATCAATCTATATAATTTAATGTTTTTTGACATGAATTCCTCATGTGGGGATTATTACTCATAAATAAAATATGTTATTAAAGGAAAGAAAAATCTCGACACTGGCGGGGTTCGAACCCGCGACCTTCGGGCGACGAGCGACGGGGGCGTATACCCGAAGGTCGCGGGTTCGAACCCCGCCAGTGTCGAGATTTTTCTTTCCTTTAATAAAATATTTTATTTATGAGTAAATCAATCTATAATTGAAGAGAAAATTACCTAAAAACCGATTAAACAGCAAATTGCTGAAACAGACAAGGGTCGTCAAATGCAAATGAGCACTTTGCTGATAGAACAGTGGGAAAATGTTTGGTTTGAGAACAACGGGAACAAGTCACACATAAATTGTACAAACGCATTCGTACACGGGCCGCACACTAGCGCGAATACCGAACACAATTTGAAATGGCGTCACGCGGTCTGGCAAGATGGCGACCTCGAGAGAAGGAAAATGTGCGCCATTATTTGCAGACCTTGTACCTCTTATTTCCAGTTTCAGCCGACCTCTGCGAATACGGCACTTACGTCACCTCGTTTTCCAAACTTAGAAGGTTCAATATTCAATGGAACCCAAATATTCGCACGTTTGGCACGTTTTAAGTTTACCGCTGGAGCTGTAGGTTTCTTTTATGCTACATCATTTTAAAGGTAAAGTGAAGGTAACACAAATCCATTAATAAGCCTCTTACCCTATCCGTCTAAGTCAACATGAGTGCCGGCAGAGATGCGGCGGCGGCGGTGGCGCGGGTGGAAGGGGGTGGGAGAGGGCCGCGTTGCTATGGCTACCCGCCGAGCGCAGACCCAAATTTTATCGATTCGGTACAGACAGCAGCCCCGAGAGCTCTCCGCCTCCGCTAACATGATTCAGCGCTCGTGTTTGCGGATTTAGAGGGGCTTTGACATTCGGAAACAAGAACGGACGCTGCTTAAATATTATGCGAATGCTGATTGCTTCTGTCAACTACTTACCGAGGAGATATCCGAATAAGGACCAATTCTATAATGGGCAAACAAAGGGAATGTGATTTGAAATAATGACTTGCTGTTTGATTCATACACATACATACATATACTCACGGCTATAAATCCCTAGGAGGGGTAGCCAGAGCTAAGGAATTGGAAATTCCTCAGCCACTTTTGGAAAGTTGAGTGGGGAAAAGATGGTAAAATAAAGGTTGTTGGTGATGGGTCCCCAACTGCATCGCCCGAAAATCCTTTAATAGCCCCAATACCGTTAGTCACCTCTTACGTACGCCCAGCGGAAGAAATGGGGTAGTGCTATTCTAAGCCGTTTCATTCATATAATTGTTTTTTTTAAGTCAGCCATGCTTTTCCACATGGAAAAAGCATGGCTGGCTTCACAGGTGGGGAACATGGGATCAAACCCCAGTTTGAGACGATATCTCTGTGTTTTTTATTAGGAAATATTAACGTTTCTTTTAACAGTTTTGATAAGAGTGAGCAATTATCTCGAAAAAGAAACTTGAATGACTAAGTCAAATTTTGTAGAGCAAGATAATGTATGTGTATAATACCGATAAGCTTGCCTCCTATAATATGGTTAAACTGTCTAGGTAGAAATGGGATGGGCAAATAACTAGGTGACAAAATATCATGTTTCCAAAAGAAAACTGAGGCAAACCACTCTTAACTACGAAAAAACACAACATCAATCTTATGGTATGCAATAATAATGAGCAATTACTTATGACGTCAATAGCCATTTTTAATAAATTGAGATCGGGTACGGACAGTTATGATTTTTGATTGTGAGTTATTGAGTCTAGTATCTGTCCGTAAAGGCCAGACACTGACGGAAACGTATTTCAATTTATTTATTTAGGTAGGTAGTGGATAGACCCAGTTTAAATATAACAGCCCTTAATGTGTCAAGCCAAAGTGAGGTTTTGTAGCCTTAAACTGTAAGTACTAACGATAACTACAGATAGTGTAAATATTCTTTAAATAAATAAATAATAAATCTTTATTTCAGGCATCTACATCTGGCCCATAAAATGTAAACAAAACAAAATCAAAATTAAATACAAACACATAAATTAATTAATTAAATTAAAGTAGACAGATAATTAACAACACATGCAGCAAATAATAATGATAAAAAAATAATAATTATATAATGAATTAATTAGAAATTAACAAAAAAAAGATAATAATGATAATATAATTGCTAAAGCTTTCACGGCTTGTGTTCATTTGTTTGTTCATGCCAAATAGCAACTTCTTAGATCTATGGGTCTACAAAATAACAAAATATGACAGGGAAAGACAAAACAACTAAAGAAACTAAACTCTTGTAGACAACGAAAGCCAAAAATATGTGTTTCCAAATTTTTTTGGACTAAGATGAAAAACTTTTCCAGGAAAATTTTTAATGTTTTTTGACATGAATTCCTCATGTGGGGATTATTACTCATAAATAAAAGATGTTATTAAAGGAAAGAAAAATTTCGACACTGGCGGGGTTCGAACCCTTTAATAACATCTTTTATTTATGAGTAATAATCCCCACATGAGGAATTCATGTCAAAAAACATTAAAAATTATGTGATAGTTAGGCGTTTCCAACATTTGCATTCTATCTGAAAAGGTAGACAAGTGGCCGTCCGAATTAGTTAAAATTCGGAGGTAGGAAACGCAAACACTACTTGAACGTGTAAAAAAAGAAACAAAGGATAGAGAAATTTCGCGCTGGATGCCAACTGACACTGTAGCTCAGTTGGCAGAGCGACGGGGGCGTATACCCGAAGGTCGCGGGTTCGAACCCCGCCAGTGTCGAAATTTTTCTTTCCTTTAATAACATCTTTTATTTATGAGTAATAATCCCCACATGAGGAATTCATGTCAAAAAACATTAAAAATTATGTGATAGTTAGGCGTTTCCAACATTTGCATTCTATCTGAAAAGGTAGACAAGTGGCCGTCCGAATTAGTTAAAATTCGGAGGTAGGAAACGCAAACACTACTTGAACGTGTAAAAAAAGAAACAAAGGATAGAGAAATTTCGCGCTGGATGCCAACTGACACTGTAGCTCAGTTGGCAGAGCGACGGGGGCGTATACCCGAAGGTCGCGGGTTCGAACCCCGCCAGTGTCGAAATTTTTCTTTCCTTTAATAACATCTTTTATTTTCCAGGAAAAGCCATGACACAAACACGTTGAGGTAATAAATAGTTGATGGTTCCTTCAATCAACAATAACTTTAGCATGAAGGACTTAGGCAAAATTTTTATAAACTGCTTATCGCGACAAACATTGATATACTATTTCATTATCAGGGATTTAATTTATCTTATCATAACCTTAAAAGTAAAATAGAAATTCCACCCCTACCAGCATCACCGAAACAGAAATGAGAGCAGTAGTTACCTCACGGCGAATAAACAATTCTTTAGGAGCATTTTTTGAATGGGGTATGAAAAGGAAAGTAGGGTCAGAAGAGCCCTTGCGATATGAACTATCGCACCCTTCGCCACCGTGCCACCCCTATCAATTGTTACCAGTTGCGCATATTTTTTTTTTGGCGAAATTTACCGAGAGACGTGAGTACGCATATTGCTTCGTCGGGAAAAGTTGACGAGGTAAGAAACGGTGACTTCATTCCACTCGAACCCTCGACAAGTAAACATAATAAATAAACAGTTTACTTCAGCAATGAAGCGTAATTTTTGGATTAAGCCTTTTCTTGGGCGAAGTTGAAATATTGGATTTGATATTAAGAAAAGACGCTATTATTAAATAATACGGTTTGTAATATCTAAAATAAAAACATTTATAACGACATAAAATAATCATTTGTTTTTAAAATAAAAATATATAAGAAAGAAACATATATTTATACATATATATATATATATAGATATTACCGATTTTTTTCACTGTATTGAATTACTAAATGCGATAATACTCGTTATTTTATTAATAAACTAGAGAAACTTCTAATGCTATTAAAAAAAGATTAAATGTCCATAAACTACTTTTTTTTTTATTTAATTCATAAAAAAATACTAAACTATTTCAGAACATAAAATCTCCAAATGGTACAGATTCATTTCGAATTTGCAGAATTTATTTCGAGATTAAACTGAGTTGTGGGTGGTAAGTGATTACTTGTATAACCAACTTTGAATAATGAACTAGGCGATTAAATGAGCAATCGATACGAGTACGATACCATTCATACGAGTCCTATCCGTTACATTACATTACAGTATCGACACTACAAAATAGAATATTAAATAACCAATTAATGTATAAAATATTTAATTCGTCACATATATTATTTATATGATTGAAAGGGTTTCCAGATTACATTAAAATATCGTTTGAAAGATAGAAAAGTTACAGATGGTACATGCGCAACCGACATCACACCTTCACTTACAATTTTAGTGAGTTTTTACGAAACGCGAGAATTGTACCATTGTGAATAAGTCTGCTGAACCTACTCTAATAAAAATGGTTCCATGAAGGATCTTTTATTTGTATTAAAATACAGTTTTCAAAAACCACCTTGAGTTTTTTTGCTTTCCATCCAATATACATTCGACCTTCATGTCGAATAGACCGCACCAACGATCCTGACATAAAGAACGAGTGACATTATCTTCTGGCAAGAAAAGCTGCCTTTAAATGAATAGTCAAATGAATATGTCAAAAACATCAAGGGCTGGAATTGACGTTGATATCTTGCGTTGGAAATCTAGCTCTGAGTTCTAATTATAGTCTCAGCACAGCTTGATAAACTTATGACAATGCTACTAAATCTCTTTGATTAATCTCGTAGCCTTAGAGTTTGAAATTCAAAGCTGGATAAGCATCTCGGGTTTTATACGTTATCATGCTCGTTTTCTTTTGAATCGTTTTTATGACATACTTTATCGGTTACACCTTTAGGTCACTCTATATTAATATAGCTTTATGATGGCCAGAATTTTCAAATCGTTTGTAGAATTTGACATTAGAAACCAACAACTAAAAACTCACCAACACAAACCCAAGATATACCTTTTAAGACCACTGAACACTTAAATCTATCTGCTACGCTAACCCAAGAGCTGTTGCAACAAAACGTTGCAAATTTGTAAATCTATATTTAATTTTAAAGTTGTCAGTCCCAAAAATATCATTAAAAAGTTTAAATCACTGAAGCTGAAAAATTTTGAGGATATCTGGGGTATATCACTAAAAGTATGCCATAATTTTATTGTAATAATAGCTATAAAATATTAAATGAATGTATAAGAAATAATCTTCCCAGATCTTATGAAACATACTACCTTTACTAAAGATTGTACCTTTACGAAAATCTATAGGAGATAAAAATAATCCTGAAGGTTATAGGCCTATATGTATACTACCAGTTCTGAGTAACAAATTTGAAAAAATTATGCTTAATCAACTGCTCTTGCATTTTAGTTCCAACAATTTGTTTCATCCTAAACAATTTGGTTTCACGAAAGACCGCTCTTCCACTGGCGCAGGCGTTGCCCTAATTAAACATATTTTTGGTTCGTGGGAACTTAAAAATGATGCAATCGGTTTGTTCTACGATCTTACAAAAGCGTTTGATCAAAATATTTTATTCATAAAATTGGAAATCTTTTCGCATCGAAGGTGACGCACTTAAATTAATAAAGTCCTACTTCTCAGATCGAGTACAAAAAGTGCAAATCGATAAAAGAAAATCATCTGGAACTCATTTAAAAATAGGTGTTCCACAGGGATCTATATTAGGCCCATTTTTGTTTCTAGTATATATTAATGATTTGCCGTTCATGGTCGAGAAAAGATCTGAAATAGTATTATTTGCTGATGATACATCTTTAATTTTTGACACTAAAAGAAATTAGGAAAATATTGACGATGTAAATAATGCAGTTTCCCAAATTCAAACATGGTTTGCTTCAAATAATCTTGTGCTAAATATCAAATATACAAAATTTATTAAATTTGCATTCAAATGTTGAAAGTGTTGATAATGAAATTAGATTAAATAATTAAAAAATAGCATTTATAATAGCGCAGTTTTCTTAGGGATATATCTGGACTCAAAGTTCCAATGGGACCCCACATAAGCGCGCTAGCTGGCAGGCTAAGCAGTGCTGCCGATGCCTTTAGAAAAATAAGACATTTAACTGATGTACAGACCGCTCGTTTAATTTAATATAGTTATTTTCATAGCATCATGTCTTATGTCATTTTACTCTGTGGCAGAGCTGCTGATGTTGGGTTCATATTTATTCAACAAAAAAGAGCAATAAGAGCTATTTACAATTTAGGTTCACGGGGTTCACTTTAGAGAATTGCTTATACCATAAATATAATGACACTGCCATGTCAATATGTACAATGTATGTAAGAAAAAATTTAAAAACATTTCCCAAAAACTGTGACAGACATACTAGAAGTCTTAGAGATAACAATAAAACTTCAATTCAAAAGTACAGATTGTCAAAAATAAATACATCTTTCATGGGGTTATGTGTAAAATTTTATAATATAATACCTGATGACATTTTGAATCTAACAGAAAAGAAATTCAAAGTAATTATAAAACGCAGTCTTTATCAAGCTTAGCTTGGTGCCTGCCACCAGGGTTCTATTCAGGATATTTCCAGACATACACCAACATTGTAATATGACGAAGAAAAATGTGTGTTGCTGAGTTTCTTACGGGTTCTTCTCGCAACAATACACCTTCCGAATCCGAAGTAGAGTCAGTAGAGTAAGATTTAACTTATACGTAAGTTTGTGACGTTAAAAAAATAGAGAACAATTCTTTTTTTTTTAATAAATATTTTTTATCTTTTTATCTTATCTTATATTTATCTTATAATGGTGGTGATGGTCACCTTGTGCTCTCAAAAGTTGACCGGTCCTTCTTTGATAAGCCCTAAGCTTGAGGTAATTTTTGATGATACAAGACCTGAGGGAAATTGTTATTTCCTTATCCATGATTGAATTTGTTTGAAGTCTCTCTTTGACAGCTTTGATAGCTGTTATTGTCCTGGTTGTTTGAGGTCAAAAGAAACTTGGTCTTTCATCGATAGAATGCAAATCATTGTAACGATTGATATCCCAATGTAAAATAAATGAGATGCCTTTAGCAAAAATATAATCTTGACTGGTGTTTTCTTACATTTGTGTGACACAATCACTGCGATTTGATTTATCTTTGGTACCCTTACCAATTTTTAGAGAGCAATGCGTTAGATCGAAATAAATTCATAATTATTATTTTATAATATTCGCATAGAAATTTGGACACAACTTATACCAAGACTTATGATTTTATTATAACATCGAAATATTAACTAGGATACATTTTTTATATTTTATTTAAGTCATATCTTATAAATCAAATATTAAAGATGACAATGTTGTAGTATTTTGATATGTTTTGCTAAGGGCTACCCTAAAAAACTTCTAAAAAGTATGATAGAGATGATACGGAAGTAGACTTCAAAGAATAAAAATACTTGGATAATTGTCACTTTGGTACCAATCAACGCTATTTTAGCTTAATAATACTGAGACAGTCTAATCTTCTATGTCGACTTAGATATTTATAATTCCTCTATTTTCAAACGGTCAAAGGCTGGAAAAGTTTTTAAGTCGCAACCAGACCGGGCAAACTAAGAAAAAGCAATTTCTGAGGCTGTCAGATTAAGACCAGCTTCTAGAGCCAGTTTCAAACTTTAAACTTAGTGTTATTAAAGTTAGACACTTGCGTTAAGTAATTCTTTGATATTTTACTATCAGTTGTATTAGGATAGTGGCTATATTTTCATTTATCTTATTAATTACATACATACATACATACATATACTCACGGCTATAAATCCCTAGAAGGGGTAGCCGGAGCTAAGGAATTAGAAGTTCCTCAGCCACTTTTGGAAAGTTGAGTGGGGAAAAAATGGTAAAATAAAGGTCGTTGGTGATGGGTCTCCAACCGCATCGCCTAATAATCCCTTAAAAGCCCCAAAACCGTTAGTCGCCTCTTACGTACACCTACCGGAAGAAATGGGGTAGTGCTATTCTAAGCCGACACTACACAGCACTAATTAATCGCACATAATAAAAATACATGAACAAACATATACTCACATCTATAAATATTAGAATAAGATTAAGCTGTGGACGCTGACGCTTATAATAGCACTACCCCATTTCTTCCCGTGGGTAAAGGGTTCTTAAGAGGTGACTTATGGTAATGGGGCTTTGTAAGTGAGTTTTGTGCGATGCGGTTGGAGACCCATCATCAACAACCTGTATTTATCAATCTTTTGCCCATTCAACTTTAAAAGCTGATGAGTTTGTTATTCTGAAGTATGAAGAATAACAAACTCATCAGCTAAAAAAGAAATAGAGGATAGAAGAATTTCGCGCTGGCAGCCATTGACACGGTAGCTCAATTGGCAGAGCGACGGGTATACCCGAGGTCGCGGATTCGATTCTCGCCTGTGTCTAATTATTATTTACTTATTAGTTAAGCACTTAATTTACTGTCTTTTAATTAATATTAGTAGGCACACAGTGCGATATGATAGGCTTAAAAATACTAATTCCTGTACAAAAGCAGTAAGTACTAACTCAAAAACGTATTTAAAAACATCGTAAAAAAACACGAATTAATTTGAGTGAACACATACAATGGCAGTTTTGGGACGAAATTTAAAACGAATTTCGGCGTCCCGCTTAGTGCTTACAGTTGAAGGTTTCACAAAAAGGTTCGAAGTAACAAAAGGGTCTAAAACATTTCTCCGTGGGCGACAGGGGCGACCCCACTCGCCGCCCATCCGTTGTCGCCCACGTACTCGAAACGATCCCGACCCGAGCTTTCGCAGCTTACGGAGCTTTCGATGCCTCACTCGGAAATTGCAAATATCAGAATATTTGCCGCATTTCTGAACGTTTTGAAGTTTTATCGAATGCTTTTAAATTCAACAAATATGGTGGCAGAAAATTGTTATCCAACTAGAGCGTACGTAAGAATAGAACATATGTGACATTGCTTCAAGCTTTCAAAATATTTTTAGAGAAATGAAATTAATTTAGAGATCTAATAGAAAATAGAACGCTTTAATGATCGTGGGAATATACAGAGTGATCAGGTGGGCCTGCGTATGAGCCATAAAACGACTAAAGCTTTATTCCATTCATTCTGTGACATTTTCCAAATATAGCTAAGGAATCGGAAATCCTAGATGAAAACATTGTAAAAAGTAGAATGTAAAATTCTTTCTACATATCTCTATTTTCTTCTATACATCCAGCTGGTTTTGCTCGTTAGGATATCACGTAACACATGCATAATTTCATTTTCATCGTATCCCGTCTTAGCTATAACATACATTGTTGTAGATAATTTTCCATTTGCATGATAATGCGTCAACTAATAGTTTCCCATTAGAGATTCAACCTACTAAATATTCATCGACACGATGCAATATGTATATAAAATGTAACATAACATAATCCAAACTATCAAACTACGTTGACTTTTCTTGGCTATATCCGTTATTTATCTTTACATTTCGGAGCGAAATGCGAAAAATAAATGAGCACAAAAGCATGAGGAAATGGAAATGTAAAATATGGCTTGGAATCGCAGCTGGTCCACGTTTTGTTGAAGACCAAATGCTGAGGCACATTTGGAATAATAATTTTGTCACATCTTTGTGGGATTACGAGTATGTTTATTTCGGATTTTAATTTAACACCTTCTCGTATCTTGTTAATGTACACAAATATTATAAAGAGGAAAACTTTGTTCGATTGTAATGAATAGGCTAGGCTAGAATCTTTACACTTGATAAATTTGGATAGGGAGAGAACTGGAAATTTTGCACGCCATCTGATTGTGTCGTGTTTAGAGTACAGTTATAGAAATGACTACTAATATAGGCAGTAGTACCAATAATGTTATGGGTTGCAGTACTATCTTGCTGCAGAATTCTTCGATTTTCCTCTTCCTCGGGTGAAACATTTAAATCATTTCGCTGGGGACATCATTTCGCACTCTTTCGTTAATATTAAAATGATAGAGTTGTACTAACACAACCATGTTTCTTATAATTCCTTGGTAAAACAAACGTTAAAAGATAACCTTAATTGATTGTTGGTTTCATGAACACGAACAGGATTCACTCGAAACCAATAATGGTGGTTGCGGTGGTTCTACAAGCCGTTTATACTGAAGTTGGTTTCGTCGGACCATACAATGTTCATTCGAAAATTACAAGCTACCTCCTCTAACATATTTTAACAAAAATGAAGTCGTCTCTCAGAATCCCTGGGATACAATTTTTACGGAATTATGACGGTAACGGATATTATTAACAGGTAGTCTGAATCAGCATTAACAACTCTAATAATCTTAATTACCCACAAACATCGATATTTCACACACATTTTCCCTACAAGTTATCAGCAGAGAAATAAAATGTACCGATCATTTAAATCAAATATATTTGATAAGTAATGCTAGTATTTAATTATTTTGCCAATATGCCAAATTTGTTACGTTATAATATCATTTGATGGTTCTAATTTTAAGCTCCCTTCTAAAACCATTGAATAAATGTGCCTTAACTTGACCCAATAAAGTATTGATTACATATGATCATGGTGCATATGTTACAGTCATAGTGATGAAACAGATATTATACATAATGACTGGTCATTGTATATAAAAGCAAAATTCAATAGACAAAGTAATAAATTAATCACTTTATCTGGACATTATTCATAATAGCGTATCAAAGTTAGCCAAAGTACGGTCCAGCCGACGATGAAATGAATAAACATTTCTATGAAAAATAGTCTTATTGCAAGAAAGCCCCCTGCAGGCGAAGAAAAGTTAGGTCACATTTAGCTAGGTTAGGTTATGTATAAAACGAGCGAGCGAAGCGCAGCGGAGCGAGCACCTTAAATGCATAATCTGTATTTTGAATATATGGAAAATGTTTTTTTTTAAAATAATATTATTCGTATTCAACATTTTCAACACAACAGACAATATTATCCTAGTAACAATATTATTAATTAAAACAATATGATCATTGAATGTTATGAAGAAAAAAATTCATGATTCAAATTATAGTTTTAAAAAAAATCTAGGTAGTAATATTATTAATTTAAAAAAAATATGATCACTAACTGTTCTGACCTCCGTTGGTAGTATTAAAAATGTATTAATAAATAAATTATGAAAATAAAATTATGAAGAGTGATTATTATGAACACAATTCGTTAGAAAGACAACGAATTTGATTTAGAATTTTATGTGAGCTAATATGGACCCCAAATATCTACTTTTTTTGTTACATTATCCAAGTCTTCAAAGATATTATATAAAATAGCCAGTTAATGTAATATTTTTTGTGTCATTTATTACTTTATCTAAATTGAGTAGACATTATACATAATGGCTAGTCAGTTTATATGATACCTAGCTTTATTACTTTGGCTGTAACATATAAATACATATTCTCATGCCGTTAATTCCCATAGGGTAGGCAGAGACTCGACCGCCACTTTGTATTCTGGCTTTGTTCACATTCATCAATCTTTTCATACTTACATTACCGTTCACATTGGCTCTATAGATCTCTTTCACCAATTTTCTGTCATCCATCCTCTCTATATGCCCAAACCATCTCAACATTCCTTTTTCTATCTTTCTTACAATATCATCTTTTACACCACACCTTTCACGAATCACATAATTCGTCACGCGATTACATAACCTTACATTACATACTTTTCTGAGGGACCTCATTTCTAGTGAATTCACTCTGCTTTCACACATAAATAAGTTACGCAATCGATGACACCAGACGGCTACGAGTGCGCACAAAGCTAACTTACTTTCAACTACAAAACCTCAGATTGAAACCTTTATTAAGAAATGTCGTTGAAAGCCTGTGAAACAAAGGCGCAGCTAACCAAGTTACAAAAAAAGTATCTGCGTTGCGAAAGCTGAAATATAAAAAGGCTTCCTGTGTTATTAACAAGTAATTTTATTACTGAAATTCTCAAAAATACAAAAGTTCAAATTTGGTACGGATGTCCACGTGACATTAATTAAGGAAATTTACTTTTCTTTGGAAACACAACGTGACTTGTGGTGAAACAAACGTCAATTGCTTTATATAAGCTACCAACGATCTGCTACTACGCAAGAATAGAAAGTTTTGGACGTTCGAAATTAAACAGGGTTTTTTATGAAGCATTTGTTCATCAACAAAAGCTCAACAAAAGTATCAGTATATTCAGAAATTCATTTACAAACTTACCAACTTTTTACCATTATAATATTATACAAGTATGTCTATATTTGTATTTATTTTCTTTGTAGCTAGGAATTATTTTTTTGGGGTAATTGTTGAATTTTCTTTCTATACTCCAAACATTTGGTACAATATATAATGCGCTGCCCTGGCAAAAAGTTGGAACAAGATACAAATGTATATCCAGGATAATGAATCATACCTTTGGATCCAATACAGCGATACATATTGAGGTCCTTGTCAATAAATATATATTGGAAGTAACATATAAAAAAATGCCATAAAGTTATCCAAATTAACGTATGCGCACTACGAGTTAAAAAAAGTCATTTACTAACAAACCGCCAAAAAAGCCTACTATGCATTCATTCACACACATTCTTGGCTACGATATGGCAATATCACTTGGGGTAACAGCAAAGATGCTATAATATTGTTTAGATTGCAAAAAAGATGAATAAGAATAATAGTTAATATATATGATATGAGATGCTGTCGATCACACTTTACTAGTTAAAGAATACTTATCCTTACTTGCTCGTACATAGTAGGGATAAGTACTTTTGCTAAGTAGAACATGCATTTATTTTCCCAATACCATAGACCTCAAAATTTAAGACACAAACGCGATTCGTTGCCCCCCATTCAAAGTTAAGATTAGAGTTTAATTATAAAAATATTAGAGTAAATTCTTGTATATTCTTAGTCATTGAATACCAATTTCGAAATTGATATCTCTGATCTTAATATCTGAGATAGCCTAGGGCTAGTAGTTTGCATTACAGGATATTTAGATTGCCCGGAGGAAATCTGCCTTGATTGGAAACTTAATCCCTTTCAATCGATTTTGTTGTTAGGAAAAGCTAAACCCCGGTTAAATCTGGGAGATACAAGGCTGAATGAATTTATTCATTATTTACTTATTGAATAATCCGTTTTCAACCGACTTTAAAATGGATTGAGGTTCTCAATTTCATAAAATCGATTTATTAAATAACACACAGAATAAAGGAAAGATAATAATCCTTCGGAATTTGAAATAAGCTTGTTAGGTATTTTTATAATAGCATTTTACATCATTACAATACATTAATAGGTAATCGACTGCGTTATACTTGAAGGTAAATTTATTGTTAATACGAATAGAAGAGGTACGAATATGTTTAGGTTTAATCAATTTTTTATCAAGTGTGGAATTATTTAATACCAATTAATATGTTTCCCTTTTTCTTAACTTAAAGAGAACTTAACTAAATAGAGATGAAACAAAGATTGTAATATCCGTAAATGATTCAGTGCCATGTTCAGTGTATTTCCACCATATTTCCACTGGCAAAAGCGAAAAAATTGTACAAAAGTCAGAAAATATAATCAACCAATCAGGGTGTAGGAACAATATTATTTTTACAATTAGTGTTTAGTGTTTTTTTTAACCAATTCTTGTAGTAAACTATGTAAGGTTTCCCCTCTATTTAGGGCCAGTTTCACCACTCACAGATAAACTCTCTGATGGTCTATTCGGCACTTATCTGTCGGATAAACTACAAGTTTCGGTTTCACAGGTCTCAGATAGTGATATCTTGCAGATAAACTCCCTGGTATCTTATCAGTCGCATCAAGTGACTGTTAAATTCTTATCCGGCAGATAAGAAACTTTTTTCACATTTTTTTTATAATATTCCGGCACTTGCAGAAGGAAAATTATGAAACTGCTTTACCAATGTTCAAATTGTAATAAGAAGTGCTCTAACATGGACCTTTTTGAATTTTTAGAAGACGACATTGACGAATATTATGAACATATTATGCGTCCTCGAAGGCCCCGTGTAATTTGTCCTCGCCCAAATTATTTTAAAATCCTTGATGAGACTGACTTTAGGACACGATTTCGACTCAGTAAAAATGCTGTTATTAATATTCTCACGTTAGTAGAAAGTGAAATAAAAACTACTACGGACTAGTAAGTATTAAATTTTATATTTTCAATTTTGATCATGCATTTAAATTCGAGAACCTAATTTAAACGGAACTGTATGTAAATAATTATATTCTGTGGCTTCCGGGTAATAATCAAAAATATTAATAAATACTAGAAAAACGAAACTCAACACAGCAAAAAAGCAAAACAAAGTTGAATAAACAAACACTTCACTCGGTTGTCCAACAGCATCTGCGTTGCGTTTCGAGATTCCATTTCTCACGAAAGCTCTTAAATCGTAATTCATAATTGTGTGACATATACACGGTAACAAACATTTGAAAGCATTTTTCTAAATAAAAAACTGTTGGCTTTTTTTGTTTCTTTTTCTGATTGTATTTTTAATAAAACTGCTGGCTTTATGACAAGTAAAAATGTTTTTAATAAGACTTAATTCACAAATGTTAAACCTAAACGCATAAAAGCGACGTTGCCGTTTTGTTTATTTTTATCTGGCAGGTAAATTTAACTAACGGGTAATTTATCTAATAGATAGACGGTGAAACCTACAAAATATATCAGCCACTTATCTATCAGATAACTATCTGAAACTTTATCTGTAAGTGGTGAAACTGGCCCTTAGTTAAGTACTCTATGCCCTTTTTACAAGTTTCCAGATTTTCATAATTGGAAAACCACCATAAAAACTAAAGGTGGATGGGTGACACATGGGTGGCTATGAATATAATTTCATTCTAAGCCATTTTCTTTTATATACAGTTTATTTAGGAAAATATTGAATGAGGCACTTCTGCATGATAAGAAAACAAATAAATATTTATTTTTTTTATAATTGTCTATAATTTGTACCGCCATCTTACAATAAAAGCCAAAACTAATATTACTCGCCTTAAATAATTACCTTCCAGGTTTTTCATTTTCGCTATTCAACCTCACTGGTTTATTCCCGCAGGTGTGTGAATAACTTAGCGTTATCGTAAAGTTCTCGCGAGATCATAGATGGCGCTGTGATTCATTTTTATTGTTTAATTGCCTACTTGCTATTACGAAACCCACAAGCGAATTTTATTTACGTTTAATCGTTCTTCAGGATATATTAAAAGCCGTCACACACCAAAGAGAAAAAGATACAAGAACAGCTCGAGCGGCAAACCAGTGATAGACTTACACACACTATTCGCTCTGTCACGCTCGAAATCTTGAGATTGCCATAGGTTACTACGCTGTCGACCGCTTTGGGTATTCCGAATGCTTGAGCGCTCCTTGTATGTGTTCTTAGAAGAAATAGTTTGCTACACAGTTGCAGACATAGAGAACTTAGCTAAATAGAGAAGACACGAAGAATGTCAATATCCGTAAATGATTCAGTATATTGCCACTGTGTTAGCGAAGCAAATGCATCACCAAAACATGTCATAACATTGAATCAAACAATCAGGGTGTAGGGAAAACTTATTTTGACAATTACTATTTAGCGGATATTTTTCAGCAATTTTTGTACTGAATCTGACCTACGTTTGGGTTTCGCTCTATTTAGATAAGTTCTCCATGGTTGCAGATTGAAGATGCCAATCTTGACTACGACAGGATAGTTTAGCAATCCCTATCGTTGCTTTTACAGCAATAAAGTGCAAAAAACAAAGCAGTTGGAACAATTGAAAACCAAATAATTTACTAAATAAGTATATTCAAATAGCAAGGTTCATAAAACATCACTTCACTAGTCCTTAATTTTAAAACAATTAATCTAAACATTATCACTGAGGTACATGCGCCATTTTTAAGGCAAAGAACATATGACTAATCTTGGTTCTAGATTACTCACTTAAAACGTAAAAGTATGTTTGAATAATCAGTCTAGTCATTACTTTAAAGAGGAATATCATATAGTATATATTACTCTTGGGAGTGATATGAGTAAGAGCAAGTTTAAGCTTAATTTGAGAGCCCAATTAGTTTGCTCATGTTATCATCATAGTTTTCTAGTAAAAAACTTATCTTCTTATTTAGCTCAGTAATGTAAATAACCATAATTGTAATAAATGAATTGATTTACTTATACACTCGTGAAAAATTTATAATTTCTGAGACAACCGAAATTGTTCGAAAAGAACTATCAAGATTACTGCATTTCTTTATCGTATCATATTGGTATATAAAAATCACTTAAATAAAATAAACATTAAGGCGGATGATTAAAACAAACAATGCATAAGGACAAACACAGGTTCATGTTTCATCATGATTCATAATTATAACACGTAAGCAAGTAACTATACACAGGGCTTTAGGGCCCCGGGACCTCAAGGACCTCAAGGACCTTTTTCTGACAAGTGAGTTGGGCCTTAAATAGCATATACAGGGTCATCAACATAATTAAAATAAATTGCAATTTTCACTTATATATCTGAAATGCCCGCATTTTACAAGGCGCATAATGATTGCAACTATGTTTTTCAGTTTTTCTATTTGGATAAATTATTTTTTATACAGACCGTAGATGACTTGTACAGAAAATAACCTTTATTTAACTCAAACTATGTTATATATTTACAGTTAAAGTAGTAGAGATTCTTAATTGAAGGATAAATGGATCTATCAATACAGATCCATTCATTCAAGTTAAAAACGGATATAAATTCTAAAACGATAAACACAATTCCCTTTGCAAATGGACCAGAAAAACATCTACAATTTTTAATTTTATTACTTAAGCATAGAGCTCACTCAAAGTGTACACAATGAACAAATCATGTCCAACAACCAAACTATTGTAAACAACTATCTTGAAAAGTATACTTATCAAAATATGAACTAACCTCTAAGTTCAGGTACAGCTTTCTTCATAAACTTACCAATATTATCAAACTCCGGCTCAATAACGGTCTCAAACCATAACTTATTATCTGCCTCCTTATAATCTAAAGCTTCAATTTGCACATAAGTGTATGGCGCGAACGCTACATGCGATCTTAGACTTAAAGAGCCGTCTGCATTAGGCACATTTTTGCATAAATTCTCAACAAATTCGGGCTTAAGTTTATTGAAGACGACTCCGTTTTGTCTCTCTGAGAACACCTTTTCACTCCAAAGGCACGATATCAAGTCAACAGTGTAGGCTTGGAACGTCCACATATCGTCCTCTAGCTTTCTGCGGTTGGCTGTCTTTTTGAGTTTGCTGAACATCTGTTTGTATCTGTAAAAAGAAATGTAAAACTTTAGCATACACAATAAGTAAATAATAAGAGTGTTTAAGGCATGTAAGATACTGTGGATCTAGTGTCTCTCAATCATAGTCTGCTTGAGCAGTTAGCCAGTGATATGCATACACGGACAGAAGATCTACTCTTCACGCCGAGAACGATAATTAGCATACGTATCTCTTCTACCCATATTAACATATATTTAAAAAATATTTTTGTCTCCCTCGCACGCAACGAATATTCGGACTTTAACATTTTAAAATGTATAGAAAATATTAATATCGGCGCTTTCTAGTCGATGAAACCAACGAAAACTACGGTGCATATATAAAGTGCATGTATATCATCATCATCATTAGCCAATTAACGTCCATTGCTGGACATAAGGCTCTCCCAAATATTTCCACAACGACCGGTTCTGTGCAACTTTCACCGATTCGTCGGTTCACCAATGAATGTGTAAAATGTATGTAGTAGAACACCGGTTAACGTGCAAGCGACTAGTTTTCAAATCCCGGGTCGGGCCTACACCAATTTATCTTTTATAAAGACATATGTGTGGTTAATTTGTGCTGTGTAGTGTCGGCTTAGAATAGCACTACCCCTTTTCTTCCGGTGGGTGTACGTAAGAGGCGACTAACGGTATTGGGGTTTTTAAGAGATTTTTGGGCGATGCGGTTGGAGACCCATTACCAACAACCTTTATTTTACCATCTTTTCCCCACACAACTTTCCAAAAGTAACTGAGGAATTTCTAATTCCTTAGCTCTGGCTACCCCTTCTAGGGATTTATAGCCGTGAGTATATGTATGTAGGTGAGGGAAAACATCGTGAGGAAACCCACATGGCTGAGTTGTACTTAGTCATGTGACCGTGTATTCGTACCTAGGCGATAGGCCTGCCCCCTATCACGTGAGTACACTGTCCATGCAAAACGTGGGTACTCTGAACGCCAGGTGACAATGTCACGTGATTTTCAGAAGTATTAGTACCTCTGCCAACCCCTTCGGGGTTATTCGGCGTGAACGTTTATGTTATGTTATGTTATATGTTACCGCAATATAGCCGCACACAGCGTGCCAGCCCCGCGACCCCCGCCCAGCCCCGCGCGCACCACCACGCGCCCCAGTACACATATATACAGTGCATAGATACAAGCAGCATGCCATCATAGTTGTGTAGGTAATATATATACAGTGCGTAGATACAAGCAGCATGCCATCATAGTTGTGTAGGTAATATATATACAGTACGTAGATACAAGCAGCATGCCATCATAGTTGTGTAGGTAATATATATACAGTGCATAGATACAAGCAGCATGCCATCATAGTTGTGTAGGTAATATATATACAGTGCGTAGATACAAGCAGCATGCCATCATAGTTGTGTAGGTAATATATATACAGTGCGTAGATACAAGCAGCATGCCATCATAGTTGTGTAGGTAATATATATACAGTGCGTAGATACAAGCAGCATGCCATCATAGTTGTGTAGGTAATATATATACAGTGCATAGATACAAGCAGCATGCCATCATAGTTGTGTAGGTAATATATATACAGTACGTAGATACAAGCAGCATGCCACCATAGTTGTGTAGGTAATATATATACAGTGCGTAGATACAAGCAGCATGCCATCATAGTTGTGTAGGTAATATATATACAGTGCGTAGATACAAGCAGCATGCCATCATAGTTGTGTAGGTAATATATATACAGTGCATAGATACAAGCAGCATGCCATCATAGTTGTGTAGGTAATATATATACAGTACGTAGATACAAGCAGCATGCCATCATAGTTGTGTAGGTAATATATATACAGTGCGTAGATACAAGCAGCATGCCATCATAGTTGTGTAGGTAATATATATACAGTACGTAGATACAAGCAGCATGCCATCATAGTTGTGTAGGTAATATATATACAGTGCGTAGATACAAGCAGCATGCCATCATAGTTGTGTAGGTAATATATATACAGTACGTAGATACAAGCAGCATGCCATCATAGTTGTGTAGGTAATATATATACAGTGCGTAGATACAAGCAGCATGCCATCATAGTTGTGTAGGTAATATATATACAGTGCGTAGATACAAGCAGCATGCCATCATAGTTGTGTAGGTAATATATATACAGTGCGTAGATACAAGCAGCATGCCATCATAGTTGTGTAGGTAATGTATATATACAGTACGTAGATACAAGCAGCATGCCATCATAGTTGTTTAGGTAATGTATATATGTGGTATAGTTACCGCAGTATAGCCGCACACAGCGTGTCCAGTAAAGGAGCGACGGCAGCGAGCCCCGCGTTCCATTACATAATATATACAATACGTACGCCTAATGACTAGTCAGTCGGTGTCTGAAAAGGCTCGAATGGCTGTGCATGATGCTCTCCTAGTTCCTACGCTTATGTATGGCAGCGAATGTTGCGTATGGCAGAAGAAGCAGGAGAGCAGAGTGAATGCAGTAGAGATTAGGTCCCTCAGAAAAGTTTGTGTGAAAGTTATTGTTAAGAAGAAAAGGAACGTTGAGATGGTTTAGACACATAGAGACGCCCACTACCACGCGCCCCAGTACACATAAATACAGTGCGTAGTGTAGTGTAGTGCGAGTGCATGTCGTCCCCCTCTTGCCATTATATTATGTAAGTTAGTTGTAAGTCTTTAGTAGTAATAAACATATATTCAACCAGTAATCACGTCGTTTAATTACATCATTGCATGGCGACCCTGCCAGTGCGGCCACGCGGCTGCGCTGCGCACGAGTACAAGTACATACAATATGTGTCAAATATAAAGTGCAATGTTATTAGTGGAAATATGTGATGAAATATTTTTTTGCTATAAACACATTAGCAGAGCAAGAGATAACATACATACATACATAGCAAGAGATGACAAGAGATTAAATTAAACCCCGAGAAACATAGCATGATCAAGCTTAAGGAAAAAGTTGTATAATTTGTGTTGAAGAAAAAAAATCCTGGCCACTTTCAAATCCTTACAAGAAAAAAAGTAAAACTGAGACGCTACGTTTGGATGACGTGATTATCAACATCACCTAAGTTAAAGTCTAAGATTGAAGATATTTTCAACAAGTGACTTGGTGAATATAACAATTAATGGTTGAAAACATAGTGATTTTATTGTCTGTGAAACGATGTAGTTAGTATGTAATATGTCTTACGTTTTTTTTCAGTGAATATTATTATTAAAAAAAGGATTTTTATATATAAAAAGATTTATACGACATGGAATCGTAAGTTTAATTAAAATTATTTCAATACTGAAACAATACACATTTTGATGTGTAAAAATAGTAATAGTATGTGTTTAAATAATAAACAAGTTATGTTTGCGCAATTTCCAGTTTTGTTTAGTTTGCGGTTTCCATGCTACTCGATGTTAGGTTCTCAGTAATGTTAACTCATTACAGAATTCATATTATCATATTACATTATTTAGGTCAATATTCAATTGGTTATTTCATGTGCCATTCTTTTATGTTCAATATTTTTTTTATGATTTTGTTGCTAGACTGTGTTGTTCATATTGCATGTTTAAAACATTAATAGTTTTTACATCATTTTAACTGTGTGACGAAAAGAAGTTGATTTCATTTTACATAAATACTGTAATGTAATATTAACTATCCATATATTGTAAACGAAACTATTAAATTAGCATGGCGGTAATGGAAGGAAATGTAATAATAAAAGGTGAATTTAATAATTTTATGATGATTATTAGGAAAAAAGACAAAAAAAGTTGAAATTGAGAATATGAAGTTGATTTTGCGTATTTTATGTTATGGCAATGGAAGATGAGAGCAGAGCGTCGTATACATATGGAGTGAAGAATTGTATGATATCATCGTTGTGTGTGGTATGATTGAGTTGGTAACGTGATGTGATTGTTATGATTTAAAAAAGGTAATGGAATGTAGTCAATGTTAGTATGGTGGGTTTGAAAGTTTATGAAAACCAGTTTGCAGAAAGGTAGTTTCAATTGCTAAGTTTTTTGATGTACATTTGACTTGATCACTCAAATGTTATTTCGATTATTTAACATTTGATAACTAAATATGGAATGTAAGAATATTGGAAGGTTTTTGAATGTAGTATATAAAGTCATACAAGGTACTCCAAGGTACAAACAGATCTCTGAATCCTTTTTATCTGATCATGACGCGGTTGAATACCCTTCGTGAAGAAAATTGGACACCAAAATAGTGTTAAAAGAGCGAGACTGTAGTATAAGTATATAAATGCGCATGTAATGTAATAAAAAATATTTGTACCTTGAGATGAAGTAAAATAAGTGAATAATAAATGTGTAAAAGGGCGGTCGATCCAATTTATAATTGTGTGCCTTGATAAGCAATGAAATATAAATAAAAAATATGACTTGAAAAGGAAGCATGGTTGTCCACAGCTATTTTAAATATATTATGATAAAAATATAAGAGAGAATATTATAAAAAATAAATGAAATATAATAAAGCGAATGACTATTGCGAAGGTGAAATGTAGAAAAAAATATATAAGTGGTAACAGTACTATGGCATGTATTTAAAAATTTACTTGATTTTGTGATTACGCAGCAAATCGTTTGGCCTACGATTTGTTCGATTTATCCCGGATTTTACTAATAGACTTTATTGAGTATAATAGTTAAGTTTATTAAATAGGTAAACAAGTTCTAAAAAGTATAAAATAAATTTTTATTTTATTTGATATTCTACTCTAATTAATATTATAGTATATTAGTGAATAGATTAATCAATAATAATTTCTTAAAAAAATTGTTAATAATAAATATATTTTTATATGCAAAGCGGGAAGGTGTAGTGTAGTGCGAGTGCATGTCGTCCCCCTCTTGCCATTATATTATGTAAGTTAGTTGTAAGTCTTTAGTAGTAATAAATCTATATCCAACAAGCAAACACGTGTCTTATTTCTTACATTGCAATAGATACAAGCAGCATGCCATCATAGTTGTGTAGGTAATATATACCGTACGTAGATACAAGCAGCATGCCATCATAGTTGTGTAGGTAATATATATACAGTGCGTAGATACAAGCAGCATGCCATCATAGTTGTGTAGGTAATATATATACAGTACGTAGATACAAGCAGCATGCCATCATAGTTGTGTAGGTAATATATATACAGTGCGTAGATACAAGCAGCATGCCATCATAGTTGTGTAGGTAATATATATACAGTGCGTAGATACAAGCAGCATGCCATCATAGTTGTGTAGGTAATATATATACAGTACGTAGATACAAGCAGCATGCCATCATAGTTGTGTAGGTAATATATATACAGTGCGTAGATACAAGCAGCATGCCATCATAGTTGTGTAGGTAATATATATACAGTGCGTAGATACAAGCAGCATGCCATCATAGTTGTGTAGGTAATATATATACAGTGCGTAGATACAAGCAGCATGCCATCATAGTTGTGTAGGTAATATATATACAGTGCGTAGATACAAGCAGCATGCCATCATAGTTGTGTAGGTAATATATATACAGTACGTAGATACAAGCAGCATGCCATCATAGTTGTGTAGGTAATATATATACAGTGCGTAGATACAAGCAGCATGCCATCATAGTTGTGTAGGTAATATATATACAGTGCGTAGATACAAGCAGCATGCCATCATAGTTGTGTAGGTAATATATATACAGTGCGTAGATACAAGCAGCATGCCATCATAGTTGTGTAGG
>OY755175.1:4514775-4539509 GCA_963576735.1 Bedellia somnulentella | reverse complement strand
GGCGGCGGGCCCGGCCAGCAGCGGCGCGACGGCCGCCAGCCCAGTGCCCCCCGCGCGCCCCCGCGCCCACCACCACGCGCCCCAGTACACGCAGCGGAGGTCTTCTATTGTGGTAGGAAAAAGCCTTTATTGATATATGTGATGAACTATATTTCTCACAACGGTTGGATGTAGGGTGAGAAGTATTCCCAGGTAATAATTTGATATCAACGAGCCCCATTTAAAAGACAATGTAAAAATTAAAAATCCTTATTGACATATTTAGAATGATTAAAAAGTACACGCAACGGAGGTCTTCTAAAATAAAAAAAATAAAAATCTTTATTGACATATTTAGAATGATAAAATAAGTACACGCAGCGGAGGTCTTCTACAAAAAAGACTTTGTTGACATATGTGATGAAATTTATTTCTCACAACGGTTGGCTGTACGGTGAGAAGTATTCCCAGGTAATAATTTGATATCAAAGTGTCCCATTATAAAAGACAATGTGAAAATGTTATAACATTACAATTATGCTTATGGTGTAAAAAAAATTACTTATTTAAAAATGAATTTAAAAAGGTCGAACTATGATAATGGGTGCTAATTGTGGTGTCTTGAACCATAAAATAAATCGAGACTCTGATAATGATAACAATGATTTGCGAATGTCGATTGTGAAGGTTAAAATCAAAATTGACAGTTAATTTCTCTAAAAGTTAGAGAGGTTGACCAGAAAACCGTTTAATTCATTGCACTTTGAGCATTAAAAAAAACAATGTACTTGTTGTATTGTAGTCAAACTCCACAACTTTGCTATTGAAATCATCGACATTCAAGTATTCACTAAGGCATTTGGACCAGTTATGAAGATAGATTTGAAAATTTTGGGATCTAGGATTTGAACTAGTTGTTGGAGGAGACGTAGACTTCATGAGTCAAAGTCCTTCGAGCTCAATTTTTTTTAGTGTAGTGCGCCTCTAACCATTTGGTGATCGCTCCTGGTCTTAACCGTACTGATCACGGAGATAATTTAAATTGTGCTTTTTGTTCACCATGATAAAATTTATATCTTTATTCGTAACACCAAAACGGCCCTCTTTTCCATATAACTGGCCATTATATTGCCACGATGATTAAGTCTTCTATATCCTAAGTTCACTACTCTCAACTTATCACCGACTTGTTATTGCGTTACAATCCTCAATAACATCAGTCTTTGACAAATACATGGTTCGGGATATATCCTCATACATATTTGACACCTCATTGCCGGAGTGTGTTGAAGTCAGCGCGCATTCTTGTATGACTTTCATTGAATACCTTCTGTTACTTCTGAGCGTAAGATTACTAGTTAGTCTGAGGTTCGTCTTAGTTAATTATCGTTTAACTAGACCATAATTTCAGTAAAGCTACAGACAATATTAATCTACTCCCAATTGGACTTTAACAATAAAGAAAAGTGTATTTATGCACGTGTCCCAATCAAATACATGGCATATATAAAAAGTTAAGATATTATATAGATAGTTTAGGTTTTATCTTATTTTATGTATTTTTCAAGGGTCCCGGCTGAAAATCAGCGTGCATTAAAGCTAAAACTCTAGTGTACATATGCTGAGTCGGCGCCTTTTTGGCTCTCATTGTGTGTAATTTGTGCGCTTGTTGTATTTACATGTTGTATAATATGAGGGACTGAATAACTTTTACTTTTACTTTTAGATAGTATTGTGTAACGGAATTAAGTAGTTTTTATCTTTATTAACAAATCAATCCTCAAAAAATGAATCTTTAAGATTATAAACCATAAATACCTGGCGCAACCTGCAGTGCTTTATTGACCAAATCAGAGATGAATAGCGACAGCACCGATATCAGTCGAGGATAGTTTTCTGACGGTTCAGAGTTCATGAAGTACTGTCTGGATCGAGTTTGTGAGTATATCTGTGAATGCATGCAGATTAATTAATTAGTGCTTTATTACTAAAAAAAATGTTTAAATGATATGCGCAAGATGGTGACTCCAACTTGGTACGCGTGTCTGTTCCATATCCATGTGAACTGATTTAGATGAAACCATTCAGTAAAAATAATTGCATTTTTAATATGAACGAATGCGCTTCGATAGATCCCGCTACACCTTGGGATGCCCGCAAAGAATATTGACAAAAATACAATTGACGATCTTATCACTACAAGTGATATGAAGACACACAAACACTTACCATATTATCACTAAGCGTAACCAGAGTCTTGATGATGGCGCATTGCTCCAGAGGTTCTGATCTGTGGAACACCTGTCCCAAAGATCTGAGGATGTAAGATACGTGCGATGGATTGTCCGCACTTAGCCATTCTACTAGTTCCAGGATCTGAAATCATATTATAGTATTACTTTTAAGTTTAGGGTGACATGAAATTGAGGGTAGTTTCATATTCATGTTTGACGAAGTATGTGAAATTGTTTATATAATATATTTATACTGTACGGTGTGTTAGACTGCACATTCTGTTGTTACTAAATATTTGTGAATAATTCTTGAAACAATTTATTTTAGTAGTCCCTCTCGACAATTTGATAGATTTCTTTTACAAAATAATTGTAAGACTCTTTATTGACTCGTGATTTCCGTTAATATGATTATTTATATAAACTAGCTATTGATAAATGAATACTGATAAATGTTATTATATAAATGTTATTAAGTCGTTATTGTCAAGTTATTTAATAAGAATAATTATTTAAAATATAAAAATCTGTTGAGCATTATTTTAAGAGTTTGTGAGGAAATCATTGTAAATCCTAGTACTAGATACAAAACATAGAATAATAATACTTATAACATATTGATATGTCATAAATAACTTTATAATTATTTAGTCACATAAATACACGATGCATTTTATGATTATTACAAGAGTAAATGTATTAAGTAATGAATTTGTAGTGTAGTAAACAGGAAACTGTTCTGATTGGCTGTTCGGTCCCTTCCCAAACTATGGTGTGGGGAGGTACTCGAGCAGCGCGCATTCTACTAGTAGCAGCAATACCGTTCACACCATTTTTCAAGTATCTAGATATTTTAAGAATTATCATAGTTAATTAGATAATATAGAAATTATTAAGAAGTTCTGGTGTTTGATTCTTTTAGTTCAGAACTGGTGATTTTTCCACGCCTACAAACGTAAGTAATGCTACGGCATAATATTTTCTTTTTATTCTGATTTGCATGAACAATATATTTTAAATTATTTCAAAGATTTTGTTTAGGATTACATTATGTAACCTAAGGTAATCCTGACCTGTGTTAGAAAGAACACATGTTTTTTTTTTTTTATTTCTTTATAATACATCTTTGCTATCATGATTGTGTTGCTATACACTGTTGGACTCTTTTGCCAACAATATAACCTGTCCATGACATGGTGGTATTTTATGGTGCTTTCAATGGGGTCTCCCAAGGGTAATTGGGATTCATACCGCCACGTATGGGGTGGCAGAGGGGGGCTAAATTTTGGTTATTTTTGAGCTAGGATGTACCGTTTCCGAGATAATGAAAGTTTTTTCTTTAATCTATATTTTCACAATGTCAATTTTATTTTTATTTAGTTGTGTATATAGGATTGTTTCGATGAAGCCTACGATAATTAAAGGCTATGGCAGATATTCCACTTTAAATCATATTTCACTATATTATTAATTACCTACCTACATTATTATTATAATTTTTGTTCGAGATGTCTCCCTATCTATTTTAAAGATACTTTCTTTATATTGCCATTTATGTAAGGCGAATTAAAAGTCATTTTCTTATAATCTAAAATTTATCATGATATTATTTGTGAAGTATTGAATAATTGTAAGATTTAAATATAGATTCCTCGATCCAAAATCTTGATGATTATAACTCATCTTTAATTAATGTACTAATTCCAAAATGGTAAGTTTCAGGGAATAAGAGGCTGAGATGGATGACTCTAGTGATGACTTTAAACTACGTCGCTCCCGTTCAGCGGTGTTGATGCAGCCGCCAGACCCTGCTATCCGTGAGCATAGAACTGAACGCAGCGCAGTGAGACATGGATCAGCAATGACTACTGAACCTGGTGAGCCTGTTCTTTCGACTGCTAGAATGAATATTGAATCGCAAAATATGAGTGAATCTCTGGGTGCCTCGCGCAATGATACTGATAGATTTTCGAGGCCCCGGAGGACTGTGGTTTCTGATGGTGACGTGAATGATCATGCTCATCAGAGATTGCAGAACCTGAACGACGTGCCCGGTACCTCGCGCAATGATTTTGACCGAATTACGAGGGCCGAGCAGTCGCGCTTTGAGGAGTTTGAACGTGTCTACACGAACTACCTGCCACTGCGTGGTGACGAATACGAACGTAGTCTTAACCTAGATGATAATGAACGATATGTACAAGAACGCGAGCGCCGACAACGGCAATGTAGTACCAGTGGTAGCTCGATCAGCATGGCATCGGACCGTGCGAGATCACGAAGTCCTGTATTGTTTTCGCGGGTCTCGGGTCGCGGTCATAAGACTGAACACTGGCCTAGGTCTTTACGCAGTCGTGATTGTTTGCGTACTCAGTCTAGGGGAAGATCACCTGGGCAGACGGCCGGGTCGTCACGTAGACGGTCGCGTGATCGATCACGCGAACAGTCACGCGTATTTCCAAAGGATGATCGAAGGTCTTCACGATTTCGCAGTCGTAGGTCGAAGACTCCTTCACCACGTAGATCAAAGTCAAAGTCTAGATCCGGTAGCCTTCGGTCAAGATATTACAGAGAGCCACACAGTGAACAAGCTAATCATACCAATATGTTTATGCAATTCATACAAGCTTTTAAAGACGTAAATAAGTCGCACAGTCATAAGCCGCATTCCCTGAATAACGTCATTCCAGAATTTGATCCGCTATCCAAGACACAAACAATTTTGACTTGGCTAACTAAGGTGGAGGAATGCGCTGACATTTATGAATGGAACGAAAAAGAGACAGTACATTACGCACTACCAAAATTGACTGGGCTGGCAAAGACTTGGTACGAAAACTTACCTAGTGTACGATTTACTTGGATTGAATGGAAAAACAAATTAATAGAGTCATTCCCGTATAGAGAAAACTATTGTGATCTTTTAGCTGAAATGCTGTCTATAAAAGTAAAATATGGAGAGCCCCTCGAGCAATACTATTACTCAAAAATTAACCTTTTAAATCGATGCCAAATAGGTGGTAGGCGGGCCGTAGACTGTCTAATCGGCGGTATAGACGACCGTGGTATAAAGTTAGGCGCGCAATCTGGAAATTACGATTCCCCGGAGCAAGTGCTTAAGTACCTGAAAGGAGTAAAACCAGCGGTATCTAGAGAGAATAATTCAGGCAATATTAAAACAAAAAATCAAAAATATTTCCAATATAGCTCCCCCTTATCGAAAGCGACGAACTCTTCTAAGGAAAAGGGCTCTATAAAATGTTTCAACTGTGGCACGGAAGGTCATGTGAGCTTCAAATGCCCTAAACCCATTCTCAGATGTTCCGGGTGTCATCGATTAGGTCATATACTAATTGAATGTCCTAATTATAAATCAAATAAAGTTCAACAACCCAACAAAGACACAACTGAAAAGAAAGTCCTAAAAATTAATTTAGATGATGTCTCTGATTCTACTCAATGCATAAAGCAATATACTGGTCCTGAAATTACAAAATCACAAAAAAGTTGTATTCAAAACAAGTATACAGTAACTGTCGGAGTTAACGGGGTAGAATTATCCTGTTTTATTGACTTTGGTAGCGACTGTTCCCTGATCCGCTATACTGATGCAATCTCTCTCGGTGTCGAATTCCAGGCCGGTAATTTACCTCTATTGCGCGGACTAGGCAGCGGTGTAGTTATGCCTATTGCTCAGATAACTGCAATCGTCACGGTTCAGGGGATATCATTACCTACCAAATTATACGTCGTTAATGACGAAATTTTGAAGCAGTCTATTTTGTTAGGCCAGAACTACACTGAGAATCCCAAGATTATTATTACTAAAACGTCTACCGATCTTATTTTCGAAAACATAGAATCCACAGAGAAACTGTTTATGACTGTGATAAATGATATAACTATTGACCGAGAAGATATAAAGACTGTATCAGTTCACGCGAATGTTCCTTACACAGGTTGTGTTTACGTCAATGGTTCAGTTAGAGGCGTAAGTGGTTCGGAGTATTATCTGTTACCGGGCGAGTACAAAGTAAACAATGGAGTAGCAAACTTTTTAATTCAAAATCTGTCGGTAAATCCTATCAGCTTTGTTAAAGACTCTTTAATCACCAGGGCAATGAAACTGAATGAAGCCATGCCAATTAATTGTTTAGAAACTACCCAAGACTCTGACGATGTCCTTAATATTGGCCCGAGCGTATTAGAAAATGAGAAAACAGGGTTGAGGGATTTGTTGGCAGAATATCATGATTGTTTCTCCAAAAGCTTAAAAGACTTAGGATTCACCAATGCAGCCGAGATGACGATCAGGCTGAAAGACTCTGAGCCGGTCGTGTACCGTCCATACAGGATGTCACATACTGAGAGGAAACTGGTTCGAGATATGGTTGATGAAATGCTTGATGCTAACATTGTCCGTGAATCAACTTCTCCTTATGCAAGTCCCATTGTATTAGTAAAAAAGAAAACTGGAGAAAAACGTTTATGTGTGGACTATAGGGCGCTGAATCAGAAAACTATCAAAGAACATTACCCGTTACCTCGTATCGAAGACCAACTCGATCTCCTCTCAGGTCATACATTGTTCACTACCCTTGATCTAGCCTCCGGGTATTATCAAATACCGATATCTGAAGAATCCACTCACAAAACCGCTTTTGTGACGCCCGATGGACAATACGAGTATCTACGTATGCCTTTTGGATTAGTCAACGCACCTTCGGTATTTCAGCGCACGATACACAAAATTCTCTCTGATGCTAAAGTCAAATTTGCCGTCGTCTACATGGATGATATTCTTATACCAGCACACGACTTTGACGAAGGTATTACACGACTACGAGAGGTTTTAAACCTGCTACGACAAGGTGGGTTGACATTGAAACTTTCAAAATGTCACTTCTTTTACGACCGCATTGATTTTCTTGGGTTTGAAGTGAGTCATGACGGTATACGCCCCGGAGAGCGCAAGATAGACTGTGTTAAGTCTTTTCCAACACCGTGTAATCAGCACGATATTCGGCGTTTTGTTGGACTAGCAAGTTTTTTCAGACGATTTGTAAAGGATTTTGCTTCGATCGCGCAACCTTTGACAGATCTGCTTAAAAAGGACGCTCAGTGGGAATGGACTGATATTCAAAATGCTGCGTTTGAAAATTTAAAGAGTGCACTGGTTACACGTCCGATATTGGCATTGTATGATCCGAACGCCGAAACGGAACTACATACAGATGCGAGTAAAGTTGGAGTTGCTGGCATCTTGTTGCAGAGAGATTCTAGTGGGTATTTAAGAGCTGTCTCATACTTTAGCCGAAAAACAACTACAGACGAACAGAAATTGCATTCTTTTGAATTGGAAACCCTTGCTGTGATCGCTTCACTCAATAGATTTCGAGTTTACCTTATCGGGGTGCCGTTCAAAATATATACAGACTGCAATGCTCTGAGAACGACCTTGACTAAACGTGATTTAGTCCCACGTATTGCACGCTGGTGGGTACAGTTCCAGGAATTTGACTGTACAATTGAGTACCGTGCTGGAGAAAGAATGGCCCACGTCGATGCGCTCAGCAGAAGCCCTGTGGAACCTTCAATTGTTGAGTCGCATATCCTGGACGTGCTCACTGTAAATGAAGAGAACTGGCTCAGTACGGTGCAAATGGGAGATGAAGAGGTGAGAAGTATCAAAAACACTTTGGAAAATCCTGAAACAGAAAAAATAGCTGAAATATATAATAACTATCAGTTGAAAAATAGTAGAGTGTATAAAAAGCTCGAAGATGGGACTCTGCGCTGGCTGGCCCCAAAAGGTGTAAGATGGCAACTATTAAAAATGAATCATGATGACGTTGGGCACTTCGGATTTGAAAAAACATTGGCGAGAATCAAAGAAAAATATTGGTTTCCCAAAATGAGAAGATTTGTCAAGAAATATGTTGCTGCCTGTTTGGAGTGTGCACATCACAAGGTTCAGGGTGGTCCTAAAGCTTGTGAGTTACATCCTATTCCAAAAATAGAAATCCCATTCCATACGGTACATGCGGACCATTTGGGACCGTTTATTCGCAGCAAACGAGGTAACTGTTATATTCTAGCAATTGTTGACGGCTTCACTAAGTTCATCAATATCACTGCTGTACGAAATACTAAAACTAGTACTACTATCAGGGTTTTCAAAGATCATATTAGTTATTTTGGTACACCGACGCGTCTTATTACAGATCGTGGCTCATGCTTCACAAGTCACGCTTTCAAAATATTTGCTATTTCCACTGGTATAAAACATATAATGAACGCTGTAGCTACACCAAGGGCTAACGGTCAGGTCGAAAGGTTTAACCGCACGATTCTGGACGCACTTTCTACTAAGACCCACAATAAAGATGACAGAACTTGGGATGAATACGTACCAGATATTCAAATAGGACTTAATTCAACTAAGCACAGTACAACCCAAATAAGTCCAACAGAACTCTTATTTGGTTGCAAAGTCACTAATACTACAGAAGGTATCATGAATGAGGTAATCGGTGACACGACCGTGCCCATGACTAATGAAAATTTAAGCGACTTACGACTTAAAACAGGTGCACTCATAAAAAAACAACAAAACAAAGACAAAAAACGATTCGACGCTAAACGTAAACAAACAAAAACATACCGTGTAGGTGACTTAGTTAGGATTGAAAGAGACGTTAATACCAATGACGGTAAATCAAAGAAATTAGTAGCGAAATTCCAAGGTCCCTACCGCGTGACAAAACAACTTCCTAATGACAGATACGTTATCGAAGACACACCTATCTCCCGCAAAAACAATCGCCGATATGAGGCTATTGTGGCTAGTGACAAAATGCAAACCTGGATGAACTTCGCTGCTAACTTTGACAGTGCCTCTGACGAAAACAATGATGACAGTAAAGAGGATTCGGACAACGATCAAATGTGTGTGTGAATATATTTATGTTTGGTATATAAATTTTAAATAAGAATTTACAAAATGTAAAAAAGAAAATATTATTTGAATGTTTCTATATATATTTTTTTTAATGAACAAATTTAATAAAACTTTGTTTGTCATTTAGTAAATATACACGAGTAAATCAATAACGTACGAGGACGTACTCTATGTTAGGATGGCCGAGTTGTTAGACTGCACATTCTGTTGTTACTAAATATTTGTGAATAATTCTTGAAACAATTTATTTTAGTAGTCCCTCTCGACAATTTGATAGATTTCTTTTACAAAATAATTGTAAGACTCTTTATTGACTCGTGATTTCCGTTAATATGATTATTTATATAAACTAGCTATTGATAAATGAATACTGATAAATGTTATTATATAAATGTTATTAAGTCGTTATTGTCAAGTTATTTAATAAGAATAATTATTTAAAATATAAAAATCTGTTGAGCATTATTTTAAGAGTTTGTGAGGAAATCATTGTAAATCCTAGTACTAGATACAAAACATAGAATAATAATACTTATAACATATTGATATGTCATAAATAACTTTATAATTATTTAGTCACATAAATACACGATGCATTTTATGATTATTACAAGAGTAAATGTATTAAGTAATGAATTTGTAGTGTAGTAAACAGGAAACTGTTCTGATTGGCTGTTCGGTCCCTTCCCAAACTATGGTGTGGGGAGGTACTCGAGCAGCGCGCATTCTACTAGTAGCAGCAATACCGTTCACACCATTTTTCAAGTATCTAGATATTTTAAGAATTATCATAGTTAATTAGATAATATAGAAATTATTAAGAAGTTCTGGTGTTTGATTCTTTTAGGTGGACCACAATTGGGCGCTTTCTTTACCGCGCCACTAATAAGCCAGCTTCGATACAAGTCTGTAGTTTAATTGCTTACCCGCAATTTCTTCAGTTGAAATAGCTTTGCAGGTCCTAACTTGTTGAGGAAGTATGTTGTGTGATCATGTTGGAGAAATTTATAGAATGTTTGTAATTTTAAGTTGTATATGTTTCTACCGATGGGTGTACGTAAGAGGCGGCTAACGGTATTGGGACTTTTAAGGGATTTTTGGGCGATGCGGTTGGAGACCCATCACCAACAACCTTTACTTTACCATCTTTTCCCCACTCAGTTTTCGAAAAGTGGCGGAGGAATTTCTAATTCCTTAGCTCTGGCTACCCCTTCTAGGGATTTATAGCCGTGAGTATATGTATGTATCATTACAAAATATCCGATTATCATCAGAAAAAAAAAACTCCTTACCAAACTGAAATATGTCTCAAAATATTGTCTGCTTGAATGAAGTTTGGTGATTTACATATGTGTATGGAGGATATAATTGTCGTGTTTATCATTGATTATGCTAAATGTATAGCGATTACTTTCCATTACGGTACGCAGAGTCGATCCTGTCAAAACTTCAGACACCAGCCTCTCAAAGCTATCTTCTTCTATAAATGTTAAGCAGTATTTTAACTCTATTTTGAATACAAACCTCAAAAAAGTAGTCCCTCTCGTTCCAGCAAGGCAAAGCTGGTCACGACGCCCATCCCTTGCAACAACGTGCGCTGTAGTCCGGATATTAGTGAAAACAATTCTGCTCGTTCTGATATGCCGTATGAAGAGGATTCTAGGAAACCTGCTATCTTATATTCCTAACAGATATAGATACAAACCCCAAAAAAGTAGTCGCATTCATTCCAGCAAGGCTATTAGACGAAGTAGTTCTGCTCGCTCTGTTAAACCGGATCAACAGTATTCTAAGAAACAATAGACGAAGTGATTCCGCTCGTTTTGTGGAGAGGATGCTAGGAAACCTACAATATTATATTCCATATAGACATACATACAAACCTCAAAAAAGTAGTCCCTCTCATTCCAGCAAGGCAGATACTGCGCCAGGAAGCTGGTACGACGCCAATCCTTTGCAAACAACGTGCGCTGTAGTCCGGATATGAGTGAAAACAATTCTGCTCGTTCTGATATGCCGTATGAAGAGGATTCTAGGAAAACTTCAATATTTTATCTAAATACATATAGATACAAACCTCAAAAAAATAGTCCCTCTCATTCCAGCAAGGCAAATACTGTGCCAGAAAGCTGGTCACGACGCCGATCCCTTGCAACAATGTGCGCTGTAGTCCAGCTATTAGACGAAGTAATTCCGCTCGTTCTGACACGCCATATGGGGAGGATTCTAGGAAACCTGAAATATTATTTATTTTATTTTAGATACGCTAACATGTTCACAAACTAGATTTGATTTAGGAACTTGTTAAACCTGCGTGTATTAAGTTTGATTGAGTAACAAATCTAAGCATCGAAAAAATTATACCCTCTATTTTACCCATTTTGTCCCTCCCATCTACATAGTTTAATTTAAATTGTAATTCTACCAATTTACTTACTGCCAAGTAAGGAATTAAAAAAACTAATAGTTTATTTACATAGTTTGCCGACACTACACAGCTTTTTGTTACAAATTATTAATGAAGAGTTAGGGCTCCCACACAAAACTGCGAATTCGCATTGCATTGCAAGAATTACCGATCTGCTTCGCATCGCACATTCCTGCGATATAATGTTATCCGTAACCATTTATACCGCTCTGAGACAGCTTAAGGCCTCGGTCTCGAATTCCGCGGGCAGCGGGGCGGCGGCGGAAGCGGAGCGGGAGCGGCAGGATCTTATGCGTATCGTCAAATGGACCGGGTCTCGAAAACAGCGGCGCGGGGGCAGGCAAATGGCCCCTCTCCCGCGCCGCCGCCGCTGCAGCTCCGCCGCCCGCAAAATTCGAGACCCAGGCCTTAGAGAAAGAGTAAAATATTTCCCATTAGAGTTCATAATCGTAACAAATTGATGAACCAAGAATCTTTCTTTTTTTTGTTATATCTATTTTACAATAACGGTAGTGCGATAATCTTTTTGCGATCCATCTTACGCTTCCTAAAAACATGTCCAGTACGGCTGACTACACTTGAAGAAGTGGTCGCCCCACCAAACGGTTTACCACCCAGAATCGTATCGTAGTCGAATTCGTATCTTTGGACAGTTTCGTATATTTGGACAGTTGTATTCCTCTTTTCAAGAAACTACGAATACTTCCTATCTCTTCTTTATATATATACGAACTATTATTGTTTGTTTACAAAAACCCGTCATTGTTCGAATTAACACCGCCAAAAACCAGACCACAGAGGGGCAATCATAACATTCAGTACAAATACTCTGCAGTAAAATGCTTGACTATATGTCGCAGGAATTCCTATGATATGGCCGTTAAACTGTATAATGCCATAAGTGACGATTTGAAACAGATGAATCTAATTCAATTCAAAACAAAACTGTTTAATTATCTGGTAGTAAATTGCTTTTATAATGTGAATGATTTTTTCAACATATGTGACATTTAAAAATTATATTTGACATGACCTTTTGACATGATATATTTTTAATGCGTAATTATTTCCTCAATTTTAATTTCTTATTGTGTGTGTTTTTATTTTAACATAACATAAACATAAACGTTCACGCCGATTATCCCCGAAGGGGTTGGCAGAGGTACCAATACTCCTGAACTCACATGGCAAGCGCCATCTAGTTTCCAGAGAAGGTACCCACGTTTTGCTTAGACAGTGTACTCACGTGATAGGGGGCAGGCCTATCGCCGTTTTGTACGAATACACTGTCATATCACTAAGTACAACTCAGCCATGTGGGTTTCCTCACGATGTTTTCCCTCACCGTTAGCAACCATGATAAATTAACCACACATATGACTTTAGAAAAGACAAATTGGTGTAGGCCCGTCCCAGGATTGGAACTCACGCCCTTCTGTTTTTCGGGCGGGTGTTCTACCCACTGGACTATCATGTCGCTTTATTTTAATTTTTTATTTTAATTGTATTGTAATTATTATTTTTTCTTTTTTTGACATTTTAAATAACATTGATATTGTAATATAGTATGAATTTTTAAATTGACTAGATAGGACTATTAGGACATGAATATTTACACGCTTAATGGCAGAACAAGCTCAGGACATAATTTTAAATAAGAACTTGTTAAAACTCTTGTTTTCGTAAATAAAGCATTTTTATTTTTTTATTTTATTTTATTTTATCGCATCACATTGCAGATTTGTGTGGGAGCCCCTAAACCTTTTACCATCAACACAATACACAAATGGCATACTCACATCTCCTCAACAAATGTGCCAGATCGTGTGCCAGGTGGTGGTGTGCCGCGGGAGAGCACAACGCTAGCAAAGCGGGCCCCGGACGTGATAGTAGCGCCCGGACACGGCCCGGACGGGAACCGCTGTCTCGGAAACTTGCTAGGACTGTTGAGGCGCTAGATTTGAATAGAAAAAATTTTGAAACTCTTTCCTAATGCAAAAAAAACTACTTTCAAAATTTTAAATACACCAAAAAGAAAAAATAAACAGCTTGTAAAATCGTAATTGTAAATGACTCGTGTGCGCAATTTTTCACACATTTTTTTTAATCTAATGGACGGTAGATTAAACTCGATCGGGGAAAAGATTTTAAAATAAAAGTTGCTAGCCATAGATCTCCAGCTACATCGCCCAACAATCAGCCTTAATTCTCTAAATAAAATTTAACGTCACTTGAAGGGAGAAATGGATAAGTTTTATTCCATGCCGATAAGAGTTAAAATAATAACATAACATAAACGTTCATAAAATAAACGTTCATATAATAATAAAGTTAAAATAATAAACATGAAATATATAAATAAGCAAATAAATTGATGAATTTATTAATATCTGAATATTAAAGATAACTTCGTACTTACTCAGTAAAATTTAGAAACTCTTCGTTCTTATTACGGTCACTTTTCGATATGATATTTGCAAATCCAATACTCGGGATTAACGGCTCCAACTTTTTGTTACCCTAAAATATTACATTAACATTATAAATAATTATAATAGACTTAAAATTTAAAATGAAAAAAAAAGCTCTTTGAAACTTACGTTAATAACTGTAGGATTTGATAGGAATAGGTTTTGTCTGTCCTCTGTATCCAAGTTTCGTCTTTCCTGTAAAGCGAAATGGTTTTAAATATCATGAAAGTGGTGATTTAGCTTCATTAAATAAACACCCTAAAAGCATTTTTTTCTCGTTTAACATAGTCCACTTCGTTGGACGTAAAAAAACCCATTAAATAAAATGTAGCTGCATCATGTTCATGCGAGTGATAATATATTAAAACTTTTAATCACAGCTGTTATCTCAAAAATCTGATTATCAGAATCAATCATTTAGGCGGCAGAAAGGAAAAAAAGATAAATTATGGGATTGCTGGTGAGGATCATCATTATTTAAATATTCCCAGATCCCTAAGATACCATGTTCTTAGATGACATTAATAAATACAACATCACACTATCTGAATCAAAAGTAGAATTAGATCAAACTTATATGCAAGTTATTTCTGAAGATCTAGCACGAGAGCTACTTTATCGTTACTCTGTCAGTTAGAATGAGATAAAAGTATACACTACTATGTAAGTGCGAAAGAGAGGGCTGTTATACCGTGCGTTATCTAGTTAAAATGTTGTTCATCCTAGCATACCTAATACATAACATTTTATCTTTATCTTTAGTACATGATGTCTTACCTTACTCAGTTCAAATCGACTCAACAAATGCTTGTTTGGTTTCCGAAAGGCTGTGTGTACGCACACCGCAGGTACACTCTCCGGGACACACTCTGGTTTGTATGACTTGAACAATCCAAGTAATATTTGGACTTGACGGCATTTACTCTGAAATGTACACCTGTGTTAAGTAATGAAGGCATATCATCAATATAGAATACAGAAACTTAAAATTATAAAGAAAAAACATTTGTATATGTCACTTATTGATATGCAATGCATTTAATTGTATCCAGGTGTTTCAAGAGTTTACATATTCATATCACATAAAAAAAAAAACATTGATACTTATGACATCTTGTTTTCGCAATATATCTTAGACGGGCTGGCAGAGGTACTTATGCTTCTGAATCTTTGCCCAGTCAGTGGGTACATGTTACCGAGAAAGTGAATAAGGCTGCTTTGCACAAAATACAGTCACATTAATAAGTGAAATTCAGCCTAATGGTTTTCTCACAAGTATTTCCGTTGCCACAAACAATCTTATTAAGTCAACCAAGCATGTTACAGGAGACACATTGGTGTAGGCTTAAGTCGGAATTTTAACCCAGGACTATGTATAAGAGGTTGAGCTAACATTTCATACTTTGTTTGACATGTATTAAGAAAATATATTTTCTTATTACATACATTCACACATAATACATACACTCACGGCTATAAATCCCAAAGAGGAGAACCCAGAGCTTTAGGGATAGAAACTCCTCGGGGACAGGATGGTAGAAATAAAGTATAGTTGGTAATGGGTCTCCAACCGATCGCCCAAGAACCAGTAAAAAAGCCCCACACCCTTAGTTGCCTCTTACGACACCCGTGGGTAGAAATTGGTAGTGACATTCTAAATGGCATGTTTTCTTAATAAATTTGATTAGTGCTAAGTATAAGAAAATAGAAGTACTTTTTTAGCTTCTCTCTTCTTGGCTAAATCAAGCAGCTCTAGGACTCTTCTCCTTGTAACATCCATGGGTTTGCTCAGCATGTATACCAGTTTCATGGCATAAGGAGTCTGTAAAGAGTAAGTTTATACAATATTGCTAAATTGATTAAATTAGGCATACAAACAAAGCATCTTACTTTATACCCCTTGAGAGAAGGTACATGTAAAATTTTGTTTAAATATTAGAGTACTTTTCATATTTGATTCAATTCACTGTCACATGAATTAAGGTAGGCAGAGACTATTGATCGCCACTTTGTACGATCCTGACAAACCTCTCTAGCTTTGTTTACATCCATCAATCTTTTCATACATGCTCTTTTGTTCTTCATACTTTGGATGCCAGCCTTTTTGAGCACACTCTCTATTTGGTCCAAGTGTGTTCTCCGTGGTCGTCCTCTACTAACATTACCATCCACTCTAGTTCTAAAGATCCCTTTTATCAATAGTCTCTGCCTACCCCAATGGGAACTAATGGCGTGAGTATATGTATGTATGAACTAAGGTATACCTCAGCTACTTGAATTTCTTTAAAATGATTTCCCACACTTACCCAGATAGATGAACCACTCATATAACTTAAGAAAAGACACAGATATGTTGGCTTCGTTCAGAATTTGAACATATTAAAACACCTATTGCCATCATTGCCAAATCCATGTGAATAATTGTGGTAATTTTAAGTCAGCAGCAATGAAAAACCTTTAATTTTCTTTAAATCTAAATTAAAATCTACAATTGTATACTTAGACAACAGGCATGTGAGTGTAAGTCTCTTACATTTAAACATTATTTACTCATCGGGATGTCCTCTGTACTTCAAGATAATCATAAATACTTTTCCACTTGTGACATGCAAACAAATGAATTGGTTTTGTCATTTGAGACATCTCACAGTTACATATCCCATGATAAAATTGTAAGACTTACCAGTACTTCATATGTCAGCAGCATGTAGAAAATCTCATACCCTGCGTCAAGTGTTTTCATGTCAATAGATTGTGTGTCCATAGCCACTGAAAATAAATGAGATAAGTATTATTTTTATAATCAGCATATTATTATGCAGGGTAGATCGGTACCCTAGAGCCCAGCAAAGGGCACACATTTGAGTTGTGATAATGATGATGACTCTAGAATGTGTTAGAATTTTGATAGTTTAACTTTTTAAATATTAATCTGTCCAATTCCTTAGATTACCACAATCCCTGCAGGCATTCAGGATTTGACAGTTTTGGGTGTTATGGCTGGAGAATCATCACCAATCATACTCCATTTAACCACCTCCTCCGAATTCAACTCAACAACTTCCAAATAAGCTGTTTCTAATTCTGCAACTCGGCTACCCTTTGGGATTTATAGCTTTGAGCATCATCATGATAAAACTCAGATGTGTGATCTTTTGGACTGCAAATAAAACCTTTCACAAATTCCTTAAGAACCAATAACAGAAAGTAACATATGCATTATGTAAAACTTTTCTAGTATGAATTTGAAACTGCCTGACATAATATATTTACCCTACTCCCTTATTTAATATTATAAGAGAAATGTAATACACATTTAGTTCAAATAGAAAATGAGCTTAATAATGCAGGTGCCCAGTGTTGAAAATTAAAGGACATCTATAAAAAAAAACACAAATGTAAATTAATCCCCAGAAGATTACCAGGATTTTTGAAAGTGTGATCGATAGTCTTAGCCTATCCCAAATGGAACTCATGGCATTAGTATATCTATGTATGTGATACAACAGAGATGTGTAACCAGATCCTGGCCAGAACTATTAAGTGTACTTGGCTTGGCAGTGTAGCCATTCCAATCATTGTGACTTTAGATCTCTCTCTAGTGTAAGTTCTGGATGATTAGTTTATTTTATTGAAATATTAATTTAGATCTATGCAATGTAATCAAAATATATACACATACAATATATTATTTGATAACAAAATAATAATTTTAGCTAACTTTTTTACTCAGAAAGATCTAAGCAATGTATCAGTGACTTGATATGAACTCATATTGTATAGTTGAAAGGTTTTATAAACCTAAGCTATTCGTAAAATGATGATGAATTTGTTGGGCAATTCATAGTTTAAAGCATGTTAAATACAAAACTAGATAGCAACTTATACTCATGGTTATAAACCCAAAAAATGGTGCTAGAGCATTGGTACCAATATTTTCTCAGCCATTTTTGAAATAAGAGCTGGAAGACAATTTAAGCCCCATCCCCAAAGTCATCTTTGACAACACACAAGGCAGGAGATGAATAGTGCTTGTCAAGCCATGCTTAACATTAACATAACATTAACTTGACAAACTAATTTAGATAACTGTGCCATGAATATTTATATATACCTGTTAGCCAATCCAGCACAAAACCTATTCTAGAGAAACTTGTTTGGTTCAAATTATTCGCTAAAAGCCACTTCAAGGCATAATTTATACTCCTCTCGTCCACTTTATCTCGAGGCACTAGACATGAGCCAATACTCACCCATTTGGTAATTGCTGAAAAAAAATATGTATGAATTGTCTGACTAAAGTAGGTATTAGGAAAAGTTAATCAATACTAATTATGATATATCCTTACGTATGCATAAATTAAGCCAAATTTTGAACAATTTATGGAATTCATCATGATCTAATCCAACAGTATCTACAGCGTGAGCTAAAAACTCGATATTTGCGTTAAACTCATCTTTGTCAAATCCTTTTTTTAACGATTTCATATACTGTATTACATAGTCACTATCCATGTTTTGATGGTATATAAACGAAATAATATCTTTAGTTGTAACCCAATTTGTTATAATCTCAAATATTTTCAAAACAAAAATACGTTATTCACAGATTTAGATAAAGAAAAGAAAGAAACCACAAGCAAAAGCAAGCAAACACAACTATAGAGAATAGAGTTTACACAACAACCACTCATTCAAGATGCGTTCAGTTACTCCAGTTAAACATTATCAAGTGTAGTTCACATTTCTAAACTCACGGTATCAATTTTTTTTACTAATTAATTCAAAGCATAAATCTACATTTTTTTAATAAACGAAGTATGTTTTTGATGGATACACATATTTGGATTTTGCAATTAAATTCCATACTCTTTTAATATAATAATATAAAATCAAAGTGGCTTCCGCTTCCAAGTGAAGATTCACCGTCACTTGAAATATGTAAACATTTACACCATGTTTACACAACATTAGTTGTCTTTTGGAAAATGTGTTGACTATTGTTGACTATGTATTTCATTATAAACCATATGTTCTGTTTTTGGACTGCAACACAAAACATCACCATGACATCACCTTCACTTCTACACTAAGCGGTTCTTTCAATGTCAAAGTCTCGTCAAATGCATGGATACTGTTCCTTTGGATAATGTAAACTTAGCATTATATACGCCATATTGTCTATGGTGAAATATTTTCGTGATAGTACGTAGGGATACCAGAATAATATTCATTCTTGAAACCAGTCAAATTACATCAGTCAATTAAAAGGCAGAGACTTTTGGTTGCCACTTTTAAGATCCTGGCAAACCTCTCTAGCTTCGTTTACGCTCTTCTTTCTTCATGCTTCGGATGCCAGACTTTTTGAGCACCCTCTATCAACACAATTATCACACCCAAATCCTAGTAACATTTTTTTTTGTATTTCTTACTATATCATTCTTTACAACACATCATTCACGAATCACACATTTCTCACTCGATCATATAACTACGTTACAAACTATTCTGAAAGATCTCATTTCTACTTCATTCTCTCTAGTCTCATCCAGGCGATAGGCCTGCCCCCTCTCACGTGAGTACACTGTTGAAGCAAAGACCTGGTACCACTGCCAACCCGTTCGGGGATATATGGAGTGAACATTGAAGTTGCGATAAAAAGCCTGTAGATAGCTCAAATTACCAATTTAACTTCTAATGACTATTGTGTTGTAGTTGACTAGCTAGATTTGAGGAGCTGGCGAACAAAACCGGATTAGTCTAACTTAACTAAAAAACTAAAATCAATATAATAAACAATATAAAATTGTATTATTATAGGTAGGTGAATTAGATCTATTGTTGTGTGTGTGACTAATAATAAATTTTTAAACTTTTATAGTCTAGAATTTATGCAAGATTTTAAAAAGGACTAATCTGGTTTGGCTTGAAAATGCACTTTTTGAATGAATGACCCCGTTGTATTACAAGCAACTCCAAAAGATACTGGCACTTGCTATTAAACTTTACATATCCAGCTTTGTCTGAAAGTTTCAAAAGAAATTAATACTTTAAAAGGACAAGTACGATTCAGAATGACAACTGATGTTTTTTTAAAATCTTTATTTCAGAACTTGGAATGATCCGGTTGTGTTTCAAAACGCACTCTCTAAAACTTGATCTTGGATATCACGGTTAAAAAAATGGTTTTTCTATTATAGTGGACTTCTCCGGTTTTGTTCGCCAGTTCCTTTTAATTAAATTCGCAATGTCACTTGAGTCGGTGCTGACTGAAAATCTGTTTTGTGAGCTTCCAAAGCTCACAACGTAATGCTGGGGCAACACCGTTTCGCTGTGGAGAAGCCTTGCCTTCTAAATATTATATTTGTATGTTTGTTTACTTCTGTTTGCTAGCTTTGATAAATTGAATAATATGTTGTTTTTTTTTCTCTATTAATGTTATTTTTCCACGTTCTGTACAGCGAATAAATGTCTCTCTTTCTTTCTTTCTAAATCAATTATAATTTTGATTACGTTTACCGAAACTATATGTAATTAATTTCGCCCAACTCTGTTTTGTTACAGTATTTTGGCTTATTTTATGTTTGAATTATTGGCAGCCCAAACCAGAGACAAGAATCAAGCAAGCTTCAATCAGACAAAATATTATATTCTTTGAGACAAAACGTCAAATTGGTCTCTCCTGTCCTCATACTGGTCTGTTACTGTACGAAATTGTCGTTTTGAAGTAAACAATATGGATATTTGCCAATTGAAATTGTTGGATATTTCGGTGTTTTGTAATTGACTACCAGTTTCTTTTGTCGTGATAAACAAGCAATAAAGATGTGGCCTTCGATCCTTGATTTTAGTCGGGATGAGTGTCGCAGGACGCTTCGTAGACTCGGTACAAAATTTATGTTCATTTGGCTTGCATTTCTTTCTAGCTTATTTCTTGGTATCGCTTCAATTTGTTTGGGATTATCATTGGGATATCTTAAGCTTTATACAGTTTTCAAATACCCCATTTTAATTACAGAACTGGAAGCTTATTCGAGTATGATCGACGTTTTTCGGGCACAAGGGCCATTGGAGGACAGAAGAAAAAAGATATTAGAAGATTTGCGCGGCGTTCTACACATAAGCAGCGATCGGCACTGTGCTGAGGCACGCCGCGTTGCCAATGACGAGATTTTAGCAACTATTGCTGAGCAGTAAGTAATTATTTTATGCTGTTTATAAGTGTTAGAATTGTAATTATTGATATAAGCCATTGTTCTGATTGTAGTCTATAATCTGTGTTGACTAAAATTAGTTTTTGATTTTATTGCATGCAACAACCTTTAACAACCATTTCTGAGGTTTTCCCTGTTATAAGAAGTGAATAAAAAGCTTAAATTAAATATTAAATAAGGTAATTATTTATTTCATTTAAAATTTATCTATTTGTCATTTACAAATGATTAAAATTGCTTTCTGAATATGATTTAAATTATTATTAAATATATTTTTTATTAGAATATTTTAATGAATGAAACTCATCTTTGGTTTATCAATTACTGTGTCTTGTTCTATTAATTATGTACACAAAATAACCTTAAAAAGTAATTGACAAGCAAAATTTTATGTTAAGATTTGACTAATGTCATATGCATTTTTCTTTCAGTTTGGCCAATACCAATCTTGCAATACTAACTATTAATTGTTTTTTTTGCAGAAAAAAACATTGATAATGCTATGATGAAAATTAACAATAATGTTAACCCAGATTCCACCCCAATAAATAATTTATATGCTACTTTTGGATAATAACTTTCAATATGAAAATTTTGATTGTAATGTTTTTTGGTGCCTTTGTTTGTTCTGCCACTAGCTCTTATTTTGCAATTCATTGAACATTCTAAAGTGACTGATATTTTTCTAATTCTGAAGCTCTGGAACCCTTTCTTGAGATGTATAGCTGTGACTCAATTTAACTCAAACATTCAAGATTTCATAATATTTGGTATATGCACTTATAAACATCAAATGATTTATTTTAAGCATGTGGTCAAAGTGCCCACATTATGTTTGGATGTTTGTTATTTTATTATTTTTATCGAAAAAAAATACACTCAATTGTATTGCTCTTTCCATATTCACTTTACATTCACTGTAATATCAGTATATTTTTATCCCGAATAACATTTAAAGATCATTCTACTCTACTCTAAGTGTTACAAGAATTTTCAAAAAAAAGTGATCCATATCTGACCGATGTTTTTTTTGAGATTTTTGTGGTTTTAGATTTTGTGGTCTTTAATCTGATTAGTATATGCCATGGGTGGCCACACTTTTGTCGTCTGAGTTCTACTTGAATAAATGTGTGACTAAAGTGAGTGTACTGGGAATAAAGGTGAAATTACCGTTGCTTCACTAGATGTTACGTTAAGAGAAGAAATAAAGCAAAAATCTCATACACAATTTGTTAATTAATTTGTTCATAAAAAAAAAAAAAATTGGCATTTCAATATTCATTTTTTACAAATTTGCTATTTCTTTCATTAGAAAATGACTAGACATTACAATTTAAGAAGTTTGTGATAGTGCATGTTTTCCACAAGCTTGTCATATTGAGAGTTAAGTATATCTGTAAATCGGGAACAATGTATTTATTTTATTGAATTCTTACGAATGTTTGAAAATGTACACCAGTAAAAAAGGTGGAACTAAAAATCTATGTTCAATAGAAAAGAAGAGAAAGCAACCCTAATAATTTACTATGGTAACTCTTTCATGCCGTTTACCTGTTTAGCCTCCACAATTGAATTTGTAGATCCTTTGGATTGGAGCATTGGTATATATACTTAAATTATAAATACTATACTATAGCTGTGTAGTGTCGGCTTAGAATAGCACTACCTCATTTCTTCCAGTGGGTGTACGTAAGAGGCGACTAACGGTATTGGGGCGTTTAAGGGATTTTTGGGCGATGCGGTTGGAGACCCATCACCAACAACCTTTACTTAACCATCTTTCCCCCACTCAACTTTCCAAAAGTGGCTGAGGAATTTCTAATTTCTTAGCTCTGGTTACCCCGTCTAGGGATTTACAGTCGTGAGTATATGTATATGTATGTATAAATACTAAACTAAACTACTGTTGTTGTTTAAGCCCCCTGACTTGTAAAAAATATTCAATACTTCTCTAACTGTGCCACAACGACCTTAATTCAGCAAACTTGTATTTATACTGTATCGTGAACTATAAAATGAAACGAGCAGTTTAAGTGATACTCGCCCTTTGCAAGGCAATTTAAAATGATAATCAAGAACATTTTAGGACTTTAAAGGTCCACATCGGTCTAGTCGTACATACATTAAAAACAATCTATGATCTCCAACATGCTACCTCTATTCCGATCCAGATCTGCCAAATTTGCAAATACACATAAATCTTCGGATTTGCCATGGAGGGTAGTTGGCGCAGCAGGTAGTTAGTGACAAAGTGGCAAAAGTGCTTGAGTCCCAATACAAATATATCTAAAACAACTAATAATAAAAATCGCTTCCAATTCGAGGGCGTAAATAATCTAAAGTAATGAGAAAAAAAATGCTAGTGAGTATAGTTCTCTGTCATACTTGTACGAAATTCTTTTATTTATTTATTTACGGAAAACAAACAGCTTTAACACAAAAATTAGCAAAAAACAATAAAAATTAAAACATAGCCAGAAACAGTTTTCACATATTGGTAACGAACATGTGCTTAAATAAGTATTACTGTAAATTAACTAACAATATAAGAGCTAGGAAAGATAGTAGATTAACAAATTTGACAATAAAAAAACAAAAAAAAAAGAATTAAGTTGTAATAATGAAATGGATAGAAATAGAAAGATTAATTATCATTCTAAAAGAATTAATTTGCCATATTTCTTTTAAACAGTGAATTAAAGCTTCGAGTCGCTCGAGTCATAAAAGTATTTCTGCGATAGTTCGTACGAGCTAGCGGAACAGCAAGAGTTTGTTGATACCGTGAAGTTGAGCGCGGTACCCTTAAGTGGATAGAGGACAATAAATCAGTGCAATCAATCATACCATTTGCGTATTGTTGTATATTTTCAGACTAGCGGGTCCTAACACTGGTATCGGATGGATTTGCGAAGGCAGAAGAAGAATACCATTGATGCCCCGCGGTATTCCGCAGACCGCATTCACAGAGATTGCGGATAAAGTGGCCGCGGAAATTGCGAATGAAAATAAAGAGTTAAAGAAAAAGTTAGAAGCAGAAAGAATGGTGGCGCCAAAAAGTACTGAAGAAGAAATGACCGATGTGGAAGGGGAGTCCGCGGATGGTGCATCTTCTTCCGACAATATGGATGAGTCCCAATTTCCGCCTATTGCGACAGAGGACCCAGTCGCAAAGGTTAGTTTTCCTCTTGCTGACTAAAATAATATCTTTTATCTTTCCGGGAATCACAGTACTTTGTTTTGTCAGATTTGGGAGAACGAGAAGCTGGAGTTAATGAATCGCAAACGCAAGTTACCCGAGGGTGGGGCGATTCCCGACGTCGCCTCCTCGCCCGTTAAGAACGTCAGAAACATCCCCGCCAGTGTCAAACAGAAGCACCTGAACCTTTCGCAGATATATTCGAAGTTCTCGCAGCCTACGTCCGGTAAGCATTTCTTTCGAATCGGCCT